>JBCEWC010000558.1:0-54165 GCA_038996855.1 Solanum aculeatissimum | reverse complement strand
TGATCCAATTGAATCATCAATGAATGATCATTATAATATGAATCATTGCATAGTTTAACAACTTTGATTGATACACCTAATGAATCATCAACATGTAACAGTTAGAAACTATCCTCATTAATCACTTTATTCAATCCATACATGACTGATCTTTATGTATAAATGAACCAGTATGTCTAATGAATCACCATGAAAATTATTTAAATAAACTCACAAACATAAAAAAAAAAATCATAACTGTACCAGTGAATCATCACCAATAACATCCAAATAACTGTACCAAATGAATCACCATAATCACCAAGACATACCCAATGAATCAACAAGTCAGTTTATGTCTGAAAGAAACAAAGAATTAAGATGATTCATTGCATGGTGTATAAATGAATCACCATAAAGAACTCACAAAAAAATAAAAATATACAAGAACCAACACATATTTTTGGAATCCCTGTTATGTAATGAGTTGGGGAAAACAAAACTTTTGCAAAGATGATCAATTAATTACCGCTTGGACTTTTTTCATACGCTTTTTTGAGGTTTTTGGATCTGAAGATTTTGAGGTTAAAGCTTTGTCCTTGTTCGATTTGATTTTTCCCTTCTTCTTCATGGCCATATATAAGATCATGGGTGTGTTTAGATCTAGATGACCTACCTTCGTTTTCAAATTTGAAATAATAGAGGGAGAAAAGACCGGTTGAGATTGGAGGAAAGTTGAAAATTACCCAGTCACCTTTAGCTTGATTTTAGGAGGAAAAAAAGGATTTGTGGCGAATGAGGAAGGAGTGTATCGAAGTGTGGAGCGAAAATATGAAAAGTGAGATTTTGAATTTTTATATTTGATAGGAAATATTTAAAAATATTATAAAATAAATCGTATATTTTGGTAAATTTTCCTAAATCAAATAAGTAACAACTTAAAATATCTAAAAACTGTATTAAAATTATTGAAACTCCCTGTTCTATTTGGATCACATAAATTGAGAAAGCAAAACAATATATATTGTGTTCATGCTAAGCACAAGCTCTTTGCATCTAATGTGATATACTCCTTTCATTCATTTTTATTTGTCTACTATATTATTTTAAAATGTCTATCAATACTTGTTTAGTAATAAAATCAAGAGATAATTTTTTCAATTAATTTTTAATTTAATTTTATTATTAATTATAATTATTTTTTATTATATTTTTTAAAATATAATATTTAAAAAATAATTTGATATAATTATTCGTATCATTTACTGTTTCTTAATCTAAGATGTCAAGTCAATATGATGGGCGGATGGAGTATATAAGTGGAGAGTTGAAAACTTGAGTTGACTGTGTGTCCTTGTAATTTTGTTGATTAAAGAAAGAATAGAGATCACGTGTTTCCGAGGAGGATGCACGTCCAAAAGACGTGCTTTTATCGATTTCGACTTTTGACACATCCTTTTGATTTGTTTAATATTTTTGTTTTGTTTCTATATTCTTTATTTGTTTGACCTCTATATATTCTCCTACTATTTTTTTTCCTTCCTCCTGGCTAGTACTACAATTAAATAGTACGTGCTATAGCAGCGGTAAATTTCATTTTATTTTTAAGAAAGAATATAGTTAATTTTGATTAGAGATTTCAAACAAAATATAGTTAATTTTGATAGAAAATAATATTAATTAAAAATAATTATTTCATATTAATTGATTATTTTATTAAAATAAGAAAGTATTAAATGATTTTCTCGTATATTACTCTTGCAATTAATTTTTTTAAAAAAATATTCACACTTATTGCAAAGTTTTTAAAACGTTCTTAAGGGGTAAATTGATAAAACTATTCTTTTATTTATATTTCTTAATATGCGTATGAAAATAAAAATGATCAACTAATATGAAATGAAGTAGTTAATTTTGATAGAAAACAGTAAAAGTCCTTTCAGTAGATTTTTTATGTGACGATGCAAATTAAACAGACAAATAATTATCGTACATTAGATGGACATATTATTATTTTTATTATTTTGCTCCAACATAAAACCATATAGTAAAAAGACCTATCAAATAATGGCAACGTATCAACAGTGTCGGCTCAAGGGCCAAGCAAGTGAAGCAAGGGCTTGAGACCCTCAAATTTTTAAGACCTCATGTTTTCATCTAAGTTTATATAGTGAAATTGTGATCTAAATTAAATTATAAATATTTATGTGGTTATAAATTATTTCATTAGCAATAAAATGAGGTTTAAAGTTAAATTGTTTTTAAAAAAAATGAAAAGCTATCATTTTGTAAACATATTAATAAGAAAAGTTCTATTATGTTTTTGAAAAGTTATGATAAAAAAATAGAAGATCTTTATTTTTTTTAAAAAAGAAAAATTACTTAGAAAATGTGATTGATATTCATTGATGGTTAATTTATTCTAATATTTCTCCTTTATTCATTTCAATTATGTGTTTTAGTTCACTTTTTTTTTTTTAGCAAAACAATTATATATATATTTTAAATATATAAATTTTATTTCAAGAAATCAAAAAATTACATCCCAATTTAGTTTGAAGCCTCTTAATAAAACTTAGCTTTAGGCCCCTAATGCTCCTGAGCCGCCTCTCCGTATCAATTAACACATTTTGAGGCTGAATAGCTAAAAGTGTTTTCTTTTTTAAAAGTCATTGAGAAAGTCATTTCATTGGACTATTTCAGCATTTGGACTACCAAAACAATTACTTGTGCATACTTATAAGGGGAAAAAGACAAAACCGATAAGTTATTTTGTAATAAAGCGCGTTGTTAACTTCATTTAGACCAGATTATCCTAGTTGTGCCTCCCAATAAACAAAACGAGATTTGTCTGCATTTTCTCTTGCTCTCTAATTCTTACTTCCTCCGTTTTAAAATAGTTGTCACATTTGATTTTGTCACAATTAATTCAACTAATTTTGAAAGCTAAATTAGATTAGACTAGATTAGATTAGTTTAATATTTTAAAATTTAAATATAAACATTTAAAAAACCCTATATGAAACGTACTAAAAGTTATCATTTTTGATATAGTTTAACTCTCAAAGAGCAAATTATGAATGGCACTACTAAAATATCATTATTTTTCTCATTGAAAATTTTCACCTAAAATTTTTCACTAACTATTCCCACGTATATTTTAATTGAATAAGTAAGGAAACAAATATTTAATAACTATTCCTAGCCACAATCTCTTATAAATTGATTGACGTTGGGACAAAACTATTTCTAGTAGTGAGTATTTGGGAAGGAAAGAGTAAATTGTTAGTTGTTACTAGAGCAACAATCTCCTCTGTTCCCAAGTAATTACATTTGTCATTACTTTGGGCTGGTAATTACAAACTATTTAGACTAATTTTTATGTATGCAAATCTTATATTTATTTTGCTTTTCAATATTTATAAAAATTTATTGATCCGGTTAACTTAGCATCATAACTATTAGCATGTCAATCTATCATATTTAGTGCTCAGAAGGCACTGCAAGTTTCACAATCTGAAGCCTATAGTCTCATAAAATTTGGTTAAGTGATGTTATTTTCGCTGCTACGAGTTGAAATATTAGTGGCTCTTATGGCACCGAAAATTGTTTGGCACCTCACTTTCCTTGTTAATAACTATATTTGATGGAAAAGAGACTTTGAAGTCAACAATATATAGTTGTGATGAGAAGGTTCGCATCCATTCAAGCTTTCATCCTTAATTAGAAGTCTCGTATTTGTATTAACATTTTATTTGTTAAGAGTGATACTCAAGAAATAAATTTTGTAATGTGCAAATTTTGATTTAATCAGACTCCAATTTGAAAATGGACATCGAATGAGAAAATAAATTAAGGAGAGACTTTGAAGTCTAGCAACACTTAGGTAATTGCTGATGTTTATCATACATTGTTAGGTAATGTTTGGTCTTTCATGCGTGTTATAATTAGTAGAAGAGTTAGTTTTCAATTGTTATAGTGATTACTAATGATCATGTAACTAATTAACTATAAGAGTATATGAAAGCTACATCACTAATCTTAGACATCACTAATTGCGTGTGACCAAATTTTACTAAGACGCATATGTATAGGGGACTAAATAATTACATAAAAATTTGTTGTTTCTTCACAATCAAGTATGTTTATAAAACAATTAGTCACTTTCATTTTTAAACATTACTTTTTACTCCGAAAATTATGGTCTATGAAGATTCCTAAGATTAGACAAGTTTCACGATGAAAATTGGATAAAAGACAGTAGTGCAAGCTTTATTTAGGATTTTGCTTAACTGCTTATTAACCATCATTTAGCTTTTTTACTTTAATTGCGTGACGAATCCTCAAATTTCCTAAAGCAAATGCTAGTTGTTGACGCCATAAAATGAGCATTTTTCAATTAAGGATTTAATTAACCTAATTAAAAAGAAAATAGTAAAAAGTTTTATGGAGATATAAATTGGTTGGTGTTATGAAACTATATAAAACATACGAAGAATAAAGTAGGGAGAAGAAGATAGAACACTTCTTAGTACTCTCGAAGGATATTCAAGTATCGAGGGATATTAAGATGTATTCTTTACAATGAAGGAAAACCCATTATTTATAGGGGAAAACTAACTTGGTTCTTAAGTTAGGGTTCCTAACTTTTCTCCAAAATAACCTACATAATAAACATTCATTATAATATAAATATGTTTATAACCCTCTCCTGTTGAATGTCTATTTAATAGATTATGTGCCTTGTTAAAACCTTACCAGAAAAAACCTAGCGAAAAAAAGTCTAATGAAGGAAAAAGAATACACATATATAATAATACACAATTTGGATGCCTCATTATAAACCTTATAAGAAAAATTCAATGAGACAAAATCTTGTGACGAAAAAAGAGTACCTAGTGTATTAACTCCTCCTAATGAGGACACAAATACAAAGACTAGAATCTTCGCATTTCAGGCTTGTGCACCATCTTCTCAAAAGTTATAGTTGGCAAAGATTTGATGAATAAATCAATCATATTATTCCTTGAACAAATCTTTTGCACGATGATATCATCATTCTTTTGGAGCTCATGCGTGTAGAAAGTTTTGGTGAAATATGCTTCATTCAATCTCCCTTTAGTGAATCATTCCTTCATGATCAAAGAATTTTATAAATTTGTCACTTCAACTTCTTTAACCAAATAATCTATTGCCTTTTGAAACTTAAAGAGTTCTAGTTCAAACCATTAATTTGCATAACAATACTAAAAATCCTTGATTGATTTAATTCATATGAGGATCATAAAAAAAATTTCAAAAACTTCTAATGCTATATACATTTTGAATTTTCATATTTTTCATATCAATTTTGTCAAGGGACAACATCCAATATTAAATGCATGATATTTTTTAGTGTCTAGATTGCAAGTCAAATAAGCTTACGCTTATTAAGATGTATCATTCCACTTGATAATTATATGTACTGACTTGGTTGGTCATTTTTAAGTTTATATGTGAAAATTACTGTTTTGCCTTTTCATAAGTTGCCTTGGACCTATTTTGAACTATTTGTATTATTGGAACTGAGATCCTGTGTTTTAAAAATGGAAAATATAAGTTTGGTCATTTTTGGAAGCTTAAGTTGTTGAAAAAGTAAATTTTTGTGCCATTCTGAGTTTCGGGTGTCGGACCAGAGATCCATCGATTTCATCAGCTTTGAAATATCAAATTTGGTCTACAAGAAGTTACAGAATTGAATTCGGAGTTACCATGAAGATTTTGGATCCAAAGTTGTGTCTTTAGTTGTCTCCAGAGCCAAAGTTTGACTTTGGTCAACATTCAGATTTCGAAAGTTCAGATTGAAATTCTAAAATTTTCAGTAGTTTTGAATGGTCAAACTAATGATAGAATGGTCTCGTCATAATTTTTGGAGTTTTCGAGGGGAGTTTTGATATTTTGAGTTTTAAACTAGTTTATTTGAGTTGCATTGGTAATTGTGTTGAGGAGGTCTCGAAATTGAATTCTGATTATTTCGTTGAGTTTGGATCGCCGTTTTTAATATGAATATATATTTTCTTTGTGTACTTTTGATTCCGGATGAGTCCCGAAGGTCCATTCCGAGTTTTGATATTGGTTGGTATATTTGGTTTCTGGTGCAATTACATTTCTTCTCGGCGTTCGTGCCAGTGCCTTCGCGTTCGCGGAGGCTTGTCCTGTCTACTCTCCGCATTCGCAGGGACTACGCATTTGCAGAGGTCAGTCTGGGGACTTCTCGGCATTCGCGAATCCTGTTCCGCGTTCGCAGGCCCCACCCCGCGTTCGCAGAGTGTATTTATTACCTAAGTCCATTTTAATCCGAGAAACCTTCATTTTTACCCATTTTCAAATATTTCAAGCTCTTGGGATGATTTTTTATAAATATTTTTGGGAAATTCTTTTGGGTAAGTATTTCTATCATCATTTTAATTAATTTTTATGACTTTTATCTTGATTTTATCTTGAATTTCATGATTTTGGATATTTAAAATTGAGAATTTTTAGTCTATGATATGAAAACTTTAATTGATGATTTTGTTTCGATTTGAACACGATTTTAGTGAAATTTTCATCCACAAACTCCTTTTCTTGTGTAGAATCATAATTTCAAGTAAATTTCCAAATTCGATAACTTCAAATTTTAGTCCTAATTTTGATCATTTTGCCCCTAAGCCTAATTCGTGCTAATATGGGTATCAAAATTCATCCGTTGATGTGTAGTATCTATTTTGGATAACAATTGATTAATTCAGTGACCATTTGGAGGCTTGAGTTAATTGAAAGCTTGTTCGAGTGCGATTTCGATATCGCGGTAGGTTCGGCTAACCTTTTTGGGACTAAATTTGAGTTATTGGATATGTTTATGTGATAATTGTAAGGTTTAAATTGATTCATGAGTGAATGGGCTGATATGATAGAATTTTGATAGAAATGTGATGCCGATTATGCTGAAATTTGAGTAAATTGTGATCCTATTGATAAATTGAGATGAGATCTTGAGATATTTTTGATATTATTGTGATATATGAGACTTGTGATACTATTTAAAAATTTGTGATAATTTGATGGCATTTGAGATACTTTTGAGGATTGTGTGTATATTTGAGACGAGTGAGGTCTAGTATTATTAGTACACTTGACTATTCGTACAATTATGATGATCTGAGACATGATGATGGTTTGTGGCACCAGTTGTGGCACTTGATATTATTCTCCATGATTCTATGATGGTTATGTATCAGTATTCTTATCATGACACCATTACTTAAACCTGATTTGATCATTGACATACATTTATTCCATAGAGCATTGTACCATTCCTTGATCCGAGCAGGAGGCAAGGGTAAGATACTCCACTTTTGAGATACTGTACCACTTTTTATATAACGCCTTGAACCGATAAGGATCCAAGGGTGAGATGTACTACTTATTATATAACACCTTGATCCGGGTAGGAGGCAAGGGTGAGATGTACCACATTTCAAACCCTTTGACCACGAGTAGGTGGCAAGGTTGGGATATTGTGATACCCCTTGACCACGGGCAAGTGGAAAGGTTGAGAGATACTTGGTATATGGTTTGACGAGACCCCATGCATTACATTCACACCTCTTATCGCATTGCACCATTCATTATTATTGTTATCTTATCTTACCCTTATGTATATTTTATTTGTGCACTAACCCTTTTAATGCAGGTGATAGGATTTTTCGTTATTACATACTTGTTAGCTTTCTCTTACCCAGTCGGTTGAACCTACTAGGTACATCTCGGTGTACTCACCTTTACTTTGTTTCCTCCCTGCAGATCGAGCACAACGACCCCCATAGGGTAGTTGATTCTATTCCATCAGAGATCTTTTTCACTACTAGATCTAGCAATGAGGCTCAGACTTTGAGTCACCGTTGTTTCTTTGGGACTTCTTTTTTGTTGACTTTTGTATTAGACTATGTATTTCCTATTCAGACAATGTTGTATTTTTATTTAAGACAGTTGTATTTACTCATTCATACTATTTTAGATGCTCTTGTACTCACAACTCCAGATTTTGAAATTTTGTATTAAATATTTTGGTTGTTTCTGCTTTACTTTATTCTCTTTAGGTGCGATTTAATTTTCGATCGTGACAAATTTGGTATCAAAGCTCTAGGTTCATTGGGCTCGTGTATCAAGAGTGGGGTGTCTAGTAGAGTCTCGCGTATCAGTATGTAGACATCTATTCCATATTCGAGAGGCTATAGGGCAGTTGATAGGAAAAGTTTTCATGTCTTGCTTCTATTCATGCATTTCTTCATATCAACTATTTTGAAAGTGTCTAATCTACTTCTTCTATGAAGATGCCGATTACTAGATCCCAACAGTCAGTAGGAGAGCCTGAGTCAACTAATATGGCTTCCACTCGTGGGCATGGTAGGGCTCGTGATAGGGCCAGGGGCCAAAGACATGCTAGAGGGGCAACTCCTCTCGGAGGACAGACTAGACCGACTTCTCTAGAGATTGAGTATGAGACAGAGAGGCCTACAAACTATGTCTCACTATCTCCAGCCCCAGATGCTAAGCCCTCAATTCAGGAGCTACTTTTGCGGGTATTAGCTAGATTACAGGGAGCTCCTCCGGTCCCAATTGTTATTTATGCACCAACTTCTACAATGCCTGTTGGCCCTTGTATAGCTCTAGTTGAGCCATCCATGATTCATGTTGGTCCTTCCTCAATCCCAACATATCCTCCTATGATTGCTATGATTTCGCTTCGTACATCTCAGTCGAGTTCTAGTTTACAGCTTCAGGGATTGATTATTACTCCATCTGTGTCACCACCCCTATTTATGGTGCCACCATCTTCTGCTAGCCCAACCATGTCTACTGCTGCAGAAGAGTTTTGAGCAATTTATTTAATTGGCTCCTTCGAGATTTGATGGTACCCCTGGTGATAGAGCTTATGATTTCTTGTCAGAGTGTCAAGATTGATTATGTAATTTGGCCACTTGAGTCACATGGAGTTGCTTATACCTCTTACCAGTTCACAAGCCTAGCCAAGGAGTGGTGGAGGTCAGTTTTGGCTCGTTGACCTATTGGATGTCCAGTCTTGATCTGGGAGCAGTTTATAAGGGTATTCCTTGAGAGGTTTGTGCCATGTAGTCTTTGGGAAAACCATTGAGATGAGTTTGATAGACTTCAATAGGATTCTATATCAGTGTCATACTATAAGGTCAGATTTCATGCATTGTCTAGATATGCCTTGTCCAAAATCCCTACAGAGTTGAGAGGATTTAGTGTTTTGCCAAGGGATTGCCAGGGTACCTTCAAGAGGCCACAACTTCCTTGGTTCTGGCTGGAGGCACATGTCATAGTGTGGTGGATCACACTCGTATGATCTAGCTCATTAAACATGATAGATAGGGTGGCAGAAAGAGATTTCGTCAGCACGATTAGTTTAGTGGGAACCACCACGAGATAGAGAGTTTTAGAGATAGGGCCATCAGGGTCGATCAGTTCTTGCAGCCATCCCAACATTTGGCAGTATGGACAGGTTTAGGTCTACTCAAACAGATCACGATAGTTCTTTTGGTGCATCCAGGCGATGTGGTTTATCAGGAAAATCATCTAAGGAATGGGATCCCCAACCCTCTATGTTTGTGACAAGGTTGGGCACTTCACTAACCATTGTCCACATCTTGCACCTCCTGCCTAGGCTTCAGAGTCTCAACCAACCCATCTAACTCAACACTAGCAGCCAGAGATATTTCTTAGGGCATGAGAGGTGGTACTAGAGGAGGTCGTAGCACAGTAAGAGGTGGAGTCCGTGGACGCCTAGAGGCTAGTGGTGGGCTTAGGGTCTGCTATGTTATTCCAAATAGATCCAAGGCAGAGGCCTCTGATGCAGTTATCACAAGTATGGTTCTAGTGTGTCACCATTCTAATTCAGTTTTATTTGATCTAGGCTCTACTTATTCATGTGCGTCAACTTATTTTGCTTTGAATCTTGATATTATATTTGAGACTCTTGCCGAGCCTATTTGTATTTCCATCTCGGTAGGTGAATCATTAGTGGTGAATCAGGTGTATCAGGGTTGTGTTATGACTTTTATGGGAAGAGACACTATTGTTGACTTGATATTGCTTTACATGGTCAATTTCGATATGATATTGAGTATGGATTGACTATCGCCTCACCATGCTATTATTGATTGCCATGCAAAGATCGTGACCTATCTTGCCTTGACTTACCTCAGTTGGTGTGGACTGAAATACCTAGCTCCTATCTCAAGAGTGTTATTTCTTATATGCATGCCTGTAGACTGATGGATAAGGGATGCTTGTCATATCTAGCTCAGGTTCGGGATTATTCTCAAGAGTCCCTATTATTGAAGACTACCAGGGTTGCTAGAGAGTTTATGAATGTATTCCCGACTGATTTGCCTAGTGTTCCTCTGGATCATGATATTGACTTTGTTATTAATGTGGAGCCAGGCACTAAGCCCATTTCTATTGCTTCCTATCGGATGACTCCGACTGAGTTGAAAGAGAAATTAGAAGATTTGTTGAAGAAATGGTTCATTCATCTAAGTGTATCTCCTTGGGGTGCTCTAGTCTTATTTGTAACAAAGAAGGATAACACTATGCGTATGTGTATTGATTATCATCAGTTGAACCAAGTGACCATCAAGAACAAGTATTCTTTACCTCACATTGATGATCTTTTTGACCAATTGCAGGGTGCCTCAGTATTCTCCAAGATTAATTTGAGGTCCGACTATCATTAGTTAAGAGTTTGGGAGTCTAATATCCTGAAGATAGCTTTCAAGACCCATTATGATCATTATGAGTTCATGGTTATCTCTTTCATATTGACTAATCCCCCGACTGCTTTTATGGAGTTGATGAACTGAGTGTTCAAACCCTACTTGGACATATTTATGATGGTGTTTATTGATGATATCTTGGTTTACTCCATGAGTGAGGCCGATCATGTTCAACACTCGAGGACTATACTCCAAAGATTAAGGGAAGAGAAGTTATATGCCAAGTTCTCAAAATATGAGTTCTAGCTTGAGTCTGTGGCATTTCTTGGGCATGTAGTGACAAAAGATGGTATAATGGTAGATTTAGCCAAGGTGAAAACTATTTGTGAGTGGGTTAGATTGACTTCTGTGATTGAGATTCAGAGTTTTATTGGTCTAGCGGGGTATTATCGATATTTTGTGCAGGGATTCTCCTCAATAGCAGCCTCGTTAATCAGACTTACTCAGAAGGATGTGGAATTTTAATGATCGGAGGAGTGTACGATGAGCTTTCAAAAGATCAAGAATTTATTGACTTCAACACCTATTCTTGCTTTGCCTGAGGAGGGAGTGCCATTTGTGGTGTATTGTGATGCTTCTGAAGTGGGTTTAGGTGGTGTGTTGATACAGAAGGGGAAAGTGATATCATATGCTTTTAGACAGCTGAAGGTACATGAGAGGGACTACCCTACCCATGACTAAGAGTTGGCTGCAATAGTATTTGTGTTGAAATTGTAGCGATATTATCTTTATGGGGTGCATTGTTAGATCTTCACCGATCACTGGAGTCTCAAATATATCTTTTCTCAGCCTAATTTGAACATGAGATAACGTAGGTAGTTGGAGTTACTAAAATACTATGACATCTCTATTCTATATCACCTGAGCAAGGAAAATATAGTAGCCAATGCTTTGAGCTGGAAGGCTACTAGTATGGGGAGTTTGACATTCTTGAGAGCTGAGGAGAGACCCTTAGCTTTGGAGATGTAGTCGCTTGCTAGACAGATAGTTCGGTTAGATATTTCTCCTCTTCAAAGTATTTTGGCCTTTGTAGAGGCTAGATGTTCATTGCTTGATTAGATTATTGCTCATCAGTTTGAGTATGCCAGACTATGTTTGATTCATGATAAAGTGTTGAGGGGTGAAGCCAAGGTGACTAATATTAATTCTGAGGCTGTTTTGAGGATAAATGGTAGAGTCTGTGTGCCTAAGGTAGGGGATTGGGTGAGATTGATATTAGAAGAGGCTCATTGTGCAAGATATTCCATCCATCCTGGTGTGACAAAGATGTACCATAGTCTAAAACAACAGTATTGGTGGTTCTGGATGAGAACGGACATAGCTGAGTTCATGGAAAAGTGTTTGAATTGCCAACAAGTCAAGTATAAACACCAAAGACCCAGTGGATTGATGCAGAGGATTCCTATTCTCAAGGAAATGGGAGCGAGTGACTATGAATTTTGTTACAGGTTTGCCTATAGCCTTGGATAGGTTCGATTCAGTTTGGATGGTTGTTGATCATTTAACCAAGTCATCTTACTTTCTACCGGTGAAGACTAGCTACAGTGTAGAGTAGTTGGCTAGGTTGTACATTCGAGAATTGTTAGATTGCACGGGGTGTCGGAGTCTATAGTGTCAGACAAAGGATCTGTGTTCACTTTCTATTTTTGGAGGCTCTACAGCATGGGTTGGGTACTAGAGTAAATTTGAGTTCAACTTTTCACCCCTAGACTGATGGACAGTCCAAGCGCACTATTCAGGTGTTAGAGGATATGCTTCGAGCTTGTGTGATATATTTTGGGGCCCAATGGGATCAATACTTACCTTTGATGTAGTTTTCTTACAACAACAGTCACCATTCCAGCATTCAGATCACACTATTTGAGGCTTTGTATGACCAGAGGTGTAGATCACTCATTAGATTGTTTGACTCACGTTCAACAAATGTGTTAAGTGTAGATTTACTCAGAGATGGCATGGATCGGGTCCGATTGATATAGAGCAGATTATTGATAGCTTAGAGCCTTCAGAAAAGCTATGCCGATTGGAGGCCTAGGCCTCTTGAGTTCTCTGTTGGGGATAATGTTTGGATAAAGATTTCACCTATAAAAGGTGTGATGAGATTTGGGAAGAAGGACAAGCTCAGTCCCAAATTTATAGGCCTGTTTGAGATTTTGAGAAGAGTTAGTAAGGCTGCCTATGAATTGGCATTATCACCAAGATTAACAACAGTTCATATTGTATTTTATGTTTTTATACTCCACTGGTACATTCCAGATGAGTCCCTTGTGATCTCATATGATTCAGTTGAGCTGGGTTTAGACTTATCTTATGAGGAGGAACCAGTAGCTATATTGGACAGGCAAGTCAGAAGGTTGAGGTCCAAGGATATACCTTCAGTGAAGGTTTAGTGACGATACCATTCTATTGATGAGGCTACTTGAGAGTTTGGAGTCAGACATGCGGGCTAGATATCCTAGCCCTTTTGAGGCTTTAGGTACTTCTTTTTCTTTATGTTCGAGGATGAACATTATTTATGTGGTGAATGATGTAATGACCTAGTTGGTCATTTTTGAGCTTATCCATAAAAATTACTATTTTGCCCTTTCGTAAGTTGTCTTGGACCTATTTTGAACTATTTGCATTGTTAGAACTGAGATCCTACATTTAAAAATAGAAAATATGAGTTTGGTCATTTTTGGAAGCTTAAGTTGTTGAAAAAGTAAGTTTTTATATCATTTTGAGTTTGAGGTGTCGGATCAGAGATTCATCGATTCCATCAACTCCAAAATATTGAATCTGATCTAGGAGAGGTTTCAAAACTTAATTCAGAGTAAAAATAAAGATTTTGGACCCAAAGTTATGGTTTTAGTTATTTTCAAAGCAAAAAGTTGACTTTGGTCAACATTTGGAGTTCGGAAGCTCAGATTGAAATTCTGAAAGTTCCAACAATTCTGGATGGTCAAACTAATACTATAAATGGTTTTATCATAATTCTTAGAGTTTGTGAGAGCAATTTTGACATTTTAGGTTTTAAACTAGTTTATTTGAGTTGCATACTGGTAATTGTGTCGATGAGGCCTCGAAATTGAATTATGATTATTCCGTTGAGTCCAGATTGCCATTTTTGGTATGAATACATATTTGATCTATGTACTGATTTTGGTTGAGTCCCAAGGATCCATTTTGAGTTTTAAGATTGGCTGGTATATCTGGTTTCTGATGCAATTACATTTCTTTTTCGCGTTCGCGCCAGTGCTGTCTACTCTCCTCATTCACGGTAGGGACTACACATTCGCGGAGGTCAATCTGTGGACTTCTCCACATTCGCGGATCCTATTCTACATTCGCAGAGCATTGTTTGGCATTCTCCTCCATATTTCCCTAGCGTTGCGGGCCCCACCCCGCATTCGCGGAATGTATTTATTACTTTGAGTTAGTTTTAATCCAAGAAACCTCCATTTTTACCCATTTTCAAATATTTCAAGTTTTTGGGATGATTTTTGACGAAGATTTTTGGGGAATGTTTTTGGGTAAGTGTTTCTATCGTCATTTTAATTAATTTTCATGACTTTTATCTTGATTTTGTCTTGAATTTCATAATTTTGGATATTTAAAATTGGAATTTTTAGTCTATGATATAAAAACTTTAATTGATGATTTCTCCTTCGATTTGAACTTGATTTTAGTAAAACTTTTATCCATGAACTCCTTTTTTTTTGTGGAGAATAATAATTTCAAGTCAATTTCTAGATTCGATAACTTTGAATTTTAGTCCTAATTTTGATCAATTTTCCCCTAAGCCTAATTCATGCTAATATGGATATCAAAATTCATCTGTTGATACGTAGTATCTATTTTGGATAACAATTGATTGATTCGGTGATCGTTTGGAGGCTTGAGTTGATTGAAAGCTTGTTCGAGTGTAGTTTTGACATCGAGGTAGGTTCTACTATCCTTTTTGGGACTGAATTTCAGTTATTGAATATGTTTATGTGATAATTGTAAGGTATAGATTAATTTATGGGTGAATGGCTGATAGGATATAATTTTTAGAAATGTGATGCCGATTATGCCAAAATTTGAGTAAATTATGATCCTATTGATAAATTGAGATGAGATCTTGAAAATTGAGATATAATGGATATTATTGTGATAATATGAGACTTGTGATATTATTTAAAAACTTTTGTGGTAATTTGATAGTATTTGAGATACTTTTGAGGATCATGGGTATATTTGGGACGAGTGAGGTCTAGTATTGTTAGTACACTTGACTATTGGTACAATTATGATGATCTGAGATATGATGATGGTTTGTGGCACTTGATATTATTCTCCTTGATTCCACGAGGGTTATGTATCGGTATTCTTATTATGATGTCATTACTTATATCTAATTTTTATCGTTGACATACATTTATTTCATAGTGCATTGTACCATCCCTTGACTCGGGCAGGAAACAAGGGTAAGATGCTCCAATTTTGAGATACTGTACCACTTTTTATACAACCATATGACCCGGGCATGAGGCAAGGGTGAGATGTACTACTTTTTATATAACCCCTTGACCCTGGTAGAAGGCAAGGGTGAGATGTACCACTTTTCAAACCCCTTGATCACGAGCAGGTGGCAAGGTTGAGAGATACTTGGTATATGGTCTGACGGGACCCCCCATGCATCGCATTGTACCACTCATCGTGTTGCACCATTGATTATTATTGCTATCTTATCTTACCCTTATGTATATTTTATTTGTGCACTAATCCTTTTAATGCAAGTGATAGGAATCTTCATTATTACATACTTATTCGCTTTCTCTTACCCAGTCGATTGAACCTATTGGGTATATCTCGGTGTACTCACCCTTGTTTTTTTTCCTTCTTGCAGATCAAGCATAGGGACCTCCACAGGGTAGTTGATTCTATTCCATCTGACATCTTTTTCACTACCATATCCAATGGTGAGGCTCAGAGTTTGAGTCACAATTATTTCTTTGGGACTTCCTTTTTGTTGACTTCTGTATTAGACTATGTATTTCCTATTCAAACAACGTTATATTTTTATTTGAGACAATTGTATTTACTCATTCATACTATTTTAGATGCTTTTGTACTCATGACTCCAGATTTTAAGATTTCATATTAAATATTGTGGTTTTTTTCTCTTTACTTTATTCTCTTTAGTTGCAATCTGATTTTGGGTCATGACATTAGAACATGTCTTAATAGACTTGTAACACCCCAAAAGTTTTTAAAGCTAAGATCAATCCATCCTTTATATACATATAAGATTGTACCAAATTATTTCTAAGTTCTCTTAGGTGTTGTGTTTACTTATTTAGTGTAGGAATAAATTTGGTAATGAATTAAGGTCACAAGAACCCTCTAGCACAAAGTTGAGTTAAAAGCTTTCTTATTAATTGAGTTTTGATATAAAATTCTATAAACATTTGGTGATCCAATGAATTTGTATTGTACATATATGTTAAAGTAAATTCCTAAGTGTTTAAAGTATATTAGATGTGGTTTAGGGTTATAAGGGATCTCCTACGTCAAGTCAAGTTCAAAGAATTTCTATCGACTAAATTTTCGCATGAGTTCATAGAAAGGTCAACTTCAAATGATCATATCTTCTAGAATATAAAAAGTTAGGTGTCACATTACCTATTAAATTAAGGGTCTTCGAGTCTTGTTTCCAACACCGTCAAGTTGTCTCATTTTGAGTTCGGAGTAAAAATTTATGACCATTTTAGAGATGCACAAATATGTTCGAGGTCCACGATGGTTTTGTGAGATGACGCCTATTTTAATATTTTAGGGTATTTTTGTCTAATAAATATTTGGAGAATTATTTTAATATACTAGACATGTAAGAAATCAGTTTGTCATAGGTAAAACCCTCTGCCTCACACCTAAACTTGAGGCCTAAATATTTTTCAAGAAAAGTATCAAGTTAGGATTTTCTTTCAAGATTCTTCATTAGGTAAATTCTTCTCCACAAATATCAAGCTTTTCAACTGAAATTTCTTCATTTATTTATTAATCTCTAAAAGAAATCTTAAATCTGAACTATAGAATTTTAAAGAAAATGGATTCAAGAATTTCAAGAAAGAATTTCTTCATTTTTTTTATTCAAGAATTATGGTTCTTCATCAAGAACTCTAAAGATTTTGTGTTAAGAATTCAAGAATCAAAGAGAAGCCTTTCACCCAATGTTTTTTCAAGTTCTTTCACTCTAAGAACTTCATATAAAGATTTCTTTTCTCAAGAACAAACATTAATGTTTCAAGATCAAAGGGTTCCTTCAAGAAAAATTATGTTCTTCAAATTTTAAATTGTAATATCTATTTTCCTGGTATGTAAGGGTATCATAGCATTTGATTAAGTTCATCCATGCGCTCAATGTCTAAGTTTTTATTTTGAATGAGTAATGAGTTTGTCAAAATTTAGTTTTAAATTTCTATCGAGTTAATTCTTCTTCTACTGAGTTTTATATATTTATGCATTGAAATTATTATTATTTTTATCTCTCATATAATTGAAATTATTGTTTGTGGTTACTTTCTGTCACAACCCATAAATGGACATGATGACACTCTTCTTATCCTTCCAAGACAAGTCAGTCTAAAATCCAATTATAATAATAAAGTGCGGAAGGATGATAAAAATAAAAGTTTAACTATGGATAATAAGTCAACTTAATTAAAATCTCAAAATCTGGTTGTCACATGCACAAATCTCTAACCTATTATAATAAATTTGAAAGAAAAATACAAGTCTAAATGATGTTGTCTCTAAAATAACACAAGATCATAAATAGGAGGAGGAGGGCTTGCTGAGATGTCAAATAGCTACCTCACTAATCTCCACAGAAAACCTTTAATATGAAGAGAAGAGAGAGTATCACGAAGATTCAAGAACATAACCTACAAAAATGTAAAAGCAAGGGGTGAGTAACAACCACATGGTATCCAACAAGTAAACTACTAAATGTAAAGTCAAGTAATATAAAATACGAATACTCCTAACTCTCCAATCAAACCTCCACAACTACAACCTGCATAAGACTAACCTAACCTAATAGTTCACAATACACCACATATAACTTAATAACAACACACCACTAATTATAACAATACAAGGATCAAGTTCATCAATCACAAGTTCCACAAAAAGGCACTCACAAGTTCATAAATGATAAAGATACATAATGCAATGCAATGCAATGTCAAATGTAATGATATATGTCTAATCTAATGCTACATACCTGCTGCCTCTTAGTTCGGGACCTATGGGAACTTGTAGTCCATGCATCTGACACAACATGAGACACGATCCTTTAATCATAGCATTCATCGCAGCGTGCGACACAACTCTCAAATTATAGTTTCCGTCGCGACGTGTGACATGATCCTCAAATTATAATATTCATAATGGTACATTGTCCTTAGTTATCATTTTTTCTAAATTCACATAACCTTTCTCACAATTTTACTTCAGAATAAATGCAAATAGACACGTTCCAACAAATAATGATGAGATGACCATTTTTCTAATAGTGTACAATTCACAATAACATAACATCATCAACAATAAATCAGTAAATCCTTCAAATCATTCTAGACATATCACACATTAATATATAATCCAGTTGCCCTTTATTATCCCTTATTCATCATTTAGATTATTCAATACCAACAAGTCAACCCATCAACAAGTCCCATTACTTTCAAACACAAACAACAAGAAAATACGCGTATCTATACATTTAACAAGAGTCAAAAAATCAACTTGCCCCAATTAATTAAATAATCACCTCAGAACTTGAGTCTTTTATAATACTTTTGGATGATCAAAATATGTTCAAATGCATAATCTCCATCATAATATGAATCCAATGATACTCATATTGCTATATTTATTTTCAGCTCAAGAATCGAATCAAAAAGTCACCGAGCCCTCAAATTTGAATCTAAAATTTTCTTTTAGATTGTGTTTACTCACAATAAAATAAATTTATACGCCAAATTTCAACTGAAACGGATCATTATTTGACCCCCAAATCAAAATTTTATTTTAAAAATCATAGGGGTATATTTTCTTAGTTCAATATAAACTTTACATGTTTCTACCCTAAAAATCTATTCATAATCTCACGAAAATTTAATAGAAAGGATGAAATTTTTTTATCTTAACACTTTGGGATGAAAATCCCAATTTTCTCTTCCTTTTTTCCTTCTTTTCCTTCTCTTCCTTTCTTTTTCTCCTCTGCATTTTATCATTTTCGTTCTTTGTCTGCTCTTTTTATTTCTTTTGGTTTCAGAATTGGGGCGTTCAACTCCTTTTTACCTTTCTTTTTCTTTTTTAATTTTCTATGGTTAGTTGCCCTTTTTTTTTTCCTTCCATTTTGAATATTTGTTATGTTAATCCCAACCCTCCTTTTTTTCTTTTTTAAATTATGAGTTATGGCCTAAAAGTGCAATTAATAATATTCAATTTTCTTTCAAAATAGGACACGCAAAACTCATTTTTATTTCTCCCAAATTTTAGCAACTTTTCAAATTTTCATCAAAAAATGCTAGATTTTCTCTTTTCTTGTTTCACAAATCTGTCCTCTAGATTTCTTCAGTTGCAAATTTCAATTTAACCCAACTCCAGAGTCTGATGGTTTATTACTTATCGCTTAGTCTCTACACAAAGCATATGTAGTGACCCTGTAGGTCATTTTTGGTTTTTTTGAAAAAATTACCATTTTGTCCTTCCCAAAAATTATCTTGAGTCATTTATGGTTGAGTCTAAAAGTCAGATTTTGAAAACTTTGTAAAAATTTAAAATTTTGCTAAAGAAAGAGTTTATAAAGGCTTTAAGTTTGAAATTCTTAGTTTTGAGGTCTTCTTGATTTTGGGTGTTGGAATGCAATTTTGTTGATCTCATTAGCTTCGAATGTAAAATTTGGTCTAGAAAAATGACATAACTGAATTCGAAGTTAGAATGAATTTTTTTTACCCTAAGTTGCATTTTCATTTAAATTCGGATCATAGTTTGACTTTGGTTAATATTCAAAGTTCGGAAGAAAATGTAATTTTCGATGGTTCCATCGAGTCCGAAACATCATTTCTAGTAGGGTTGCATATTTGGTTCATATTTATAGGGTTCCGAGGGTCAAAAATATGTTTTGAATGGTGTTGGTGCGGTCAACAACCCTTTTTCTTTTATTTTATTTGCTGAAAATATCCCTTTCTTTCCAATATTTGACTACTCCAATATTTTCTTCCATTTTTAAATTCTAAAACTTAGAGGTACAATTTTGAGCAAGTTTTTTCGTTAATTTTCACTTGGGTAAGCTTCCTAAACACTAAATCTTTGAGTTTCAGTATTTAAATTATAATTTTGACTTGAAAATTTTAATTTCAACCCTCCGATTTTTATGGGTTTTCAATAATATGATTCAAACTTTAAATGGTTATTTCTTCCTCAATTTCTACTCAAATTTTATAGGATTTTCACTGACAAACTTTATTTTTTGTGTAGAACCTGATTTTGAGCTCAATTTTTAGATTCTGGATTTTTGAAAAATAACTTATTTTTGATAATTTTACCCCCGAACTTAATTTCTATTAATATGGGTATCAATTGACTCCTTTTGCCGTGTATATCTCATTCTTGATAGTGGTTTGGTATTTTGGAGTCAATTTTGTGGATTCATTCATTCGATTGGCTAGTTCGTGTGCGATTCGACTTTCGAAATTATGGTGATTTAGAGTATCGTAGAAGGGGAAAGGCTTGTATTTGAGTTGATTTTGATTAAGCCAACTAGACTTTTAACCTTTTGTTATGTATGATTGAACATTGTATCATCCTATCTGTCTGAATTTAGGTGATTTGTGGCATAAAATGGGATAGAATTACACCATTATAGGCTTTGATCATGCAATTTCAGATTGAATAATTGTAAATGTTGTGAATCCTTGACTCTTGAAATAATTGTGAGATTGTGAATACTTGTGAATTTATGGATTATCAGATTTTTGATTGATTTGGCTATTGACTGAAATAAGTGGACCCCTAACCCTTCTTGAGTTGATTGAACTTAGTATTTTCTTTCAATGTGAAACTTGGGAGTTAGTAAACTATTCTAGTGGATATGATTTGGGTAATGGGAAGGTGAAAATGATGATATGTATGACTTGAATTATGAGATAATGTCCATTGATGTTGACTTAGACTTGTGAGATAATATTGTGAAATGAGCTTGTGATGCCATTATTGATAATGTGAAGGTGTTCATGATGTTCTGATTGTTGAACTTTGAATTATATTACATAGAATTTTCAATTGAATCTCTTATGTGAAATGTTGAGCTAAATGTCTATATTGAGATGTTGTTTGATATTACGAAAGTAATTGCTTGTGAAGTAAGAATTCAAATGATAAATTGTCCTAAGCTACTGTTAAGTTCTATAGTTGATTTTCTGCTATTACTTTGTGTCTATTATTTTCTATTTTGAGTCGGTTGATGATACCTACTCAGTACATGTTGCCCTTACTGACCCCTATTTGTATTTTTCTTTCTTTTAATTTGTGGGGTGCAATGAGTATTCCATCAACTTTGACTCGTCCTCAGCTCTAGCCAATCTTCAGTACATTAGATTCTAGGGTAAGCTATTCTCCTAGCTCGTAGTGGATTCTCTCAGTCGTGAGATAGTATCCTTAGTTTTTGAACATAAACAATTTTAATTATCTACTTTGGTATTGCTACTCTTAGACTTAGTATTTGAGATTATATGTCCTTGATGTGATGACTTTCAGATTTTGGGTAACGTTATGTAATAAACTTAATGGTTTTTGTTGTTTCTTGTTTTATAAGTTGAGATTCTAATTATTTTCGTATTTCATAAGTTGAACTTCTAATATAAGTTGGGATTGTATCATTGGTTCACCCACTTATGAAGCTAAGTGTGGGTTCCACTCATGACCTATTTTGGGTTGTGACAAACTTGGTATCAGAGCTTTAGGTTCAATGATCTCATTACATAAAGAAAAGTCTAGTAGAGTCTTGCGGAATGGTACGCGGATATTTTTACTTTTCTTTGAGAGGCTACAAGACCTTAGAAAAACTCCCTTCTTTATTTCTTTCATATTATTACTTGAATCCAATTTGTATTTGGGTGTTACCAATTGGTATCTGATCTTCTTCACTCTTTTTCACAATGGTTAGAACTAGAGTAATATTCAACTATTATGGATGCATCCTTGGAGACAAACATATTTTTTGATTGAATATGAGCATTGATGGTTAGTGACCAACATGATCTCTTCGCTATGTTCTTAAAGTTGAAACTCTTGATCTTTGGGAATATTAAATCAGAGGATGCTTATGATTTTCTTGTCGATCATCATGAGTTGCTTCATGAGATGAATGTAATAGAGAATTTTATTGTTGAGTTCGTGACATATCAATTTCAAGGAGATGTCAAAATATGGTAGAGGTCTCATGTTGAGTATTGACTAGTAAATTCACCATTTATGCCATAGATGATATTTTCTAACCTTTTCATGTAGAAATATATTCCTCGGGCCTTGACGAACAAAAAGAGAGAATTTGTCTCTTGTGAAGAGATTGAGGTTAGATTTACATATTTCAGCGTGTGTGTTGTCATTTTTTTATGTGGAGCAAAGATGATTTATAACTAATTTGAACATATTCTACTGAGTCTGCGTGAACATGAGTTTTTGAGTATAAACAATGATTTTGAAGAAAGAGTCAGATGAGATTTATAGAGGTATGAACTTAATTAGTTAAAGAGTTATAATGGATAAGATATATACTACTTAACTTATGAAAGAAAGTGTGATGATATACTTAGATATACTGTGAAATAAAGGTTGATTTCTTACCATGAGATTTAGTTGTTTAATATTTTTTGACTTTATCTAATAGTTCAGAGTTAGTATAGTATGCAAAGAATACGGATGCATATGTTTACATATTTAGCACTAGACCCTAAGCTTGAACTTTTGGTGAGCATTATGAAAGGGGAGGGGGGGATAACATGTTAAGAGTGATACTATTAATTGGAGATTTTCTCTAGTAGACTTGACATAACATAAGTAAAAAATTAAGATGTTGATTTGAAAAAAGTGTGATTTTATGAGTACAGTCAATATGACCCTTAGATGAAAATAGTAAATTGCGGCTAAGTCATTTAATAAGAAAATGGCCTAAGATGTGTATCCCAGATAATATATAAATGTGCGAGACTTTAAGTTTATAATTTACTATGGGTATCTAGATAGTATACGTGAGTTGTCAATGTAGAGTAGACCGTTGTAATCATTCTTTATTATCCTTAAGAGTTGAATTAAAGGGGGTTAGCTAAAGATAATAAGGAGCCTCTCATTATAGTCTGGGTTTTCTTCAGTTAAATATATGTGAACATAAAGTTAAAAGTGATATCTCAAAAGAAAGTTTTAGCAACATTTTCATATATCTAAGTATTAAATAACTGGAGAATTAAAGTGTTCTTGTGTATGGTGATGCTTCTACTGTGTGGAGGATTATGCTTATAGCTTAGTAAGAAGAAAGAAGAATCGGTTCACAGACTTAGGAAGGTGACCTTTGAGCTAAGGGGGAGATGATTAGGTAATGAATCAAAGTAGGTCTTGAGCTTTTGATAGTGATAAGTTGATTAGGATGAGATATCGATGCTTTTATATCTTGTACATTTCTTATACTTCGTCGAGGTGATACTTTATTCCTATCTTATGTAATGGCACCATGCTCATGATCTAGACCCATACACTTCATATTGATCCGTGTTCTTGCTCAATTCTTAAAGTGAGAAGTGTTAACTTCATTTAGTAATTCTGATCTTATCTCATGAACTAAGAGTTTTTAGCCTTATGTTACACAAGACAAGACTTGAGTTTCACGATATTCCCAATTCCATAAACTTGTGATAGGCCCTAAAATACTAGTGATATATGAAAATAAATACATCATTATCAAGTACAAATATTAATTATCTAAAGAGTTATTAGTTGTATCATATGCTCGTATAGTGAGATTCGATATTGCATCCACATTTGAGAAATCAACTAGTTTCTTACTATGAACATTTGGGTTAAGCATTGATAAGAAAGATTTTAGTGGTAGATCTTTGGTACGACTATTGGGTAGGTGGTGAAATGTATCTCAAGAATTTTAAATGAGGATTGGTGATCTTATAATAAGCTCCAAGGGAGTGGATCAATATTAGAATGATAAAGTTATGGATAAATAAAGTCCCAATGAGTAACTTGGGGGAAGACAATGGAGGAATTTAATAGGAGAGTACATATGAAAATTGAGTTAGTCCTTTGGATTCTGTTGGTATAACTTAGTTTAAAGTATCATATCGATGATAAGGTTGGCTTCAAGATGATGACAATGGCTACTAAGCATAATGATAATAATAATTCGTGATGGTTCATAATCAGGATACAATCATATGATAAAGATTTTTGATTAAATGAATTTAGTATGGTAATATGACTTGTGGATCTTTAAAGTTATGAATTACTACTATTTGATGAGTAACATGATTGTATGAAAAGATGTACAATGTGTTGAGACACTACTCGAATATAATTAAAAAGATCTAAAGTAATAAATGAATAAAATTAGTGAGATGTAGGTTAGCTTTTTGAATCATACAAGAACAAAGACATTCACTCTGATGGTAAAGGTGAAAGATATATCTTCCGAGAGCGTGGAGAATTGAATTAAAAAACAAGTGATTCCGTCTATTCTCTTTAATTATAGTGATAATGTTATGTAATATACTTAATGATTTTTATTGTTTCTTGATTTATAAGTTGAGATTCTAATTATTTTCGTATTTCATAAGTTGAACTACTAATAATGGTTGGGATTGTATCATTAGCTCGCCCACCTAGGAAGGTAAGTGTGGGTGCCATTTTGGGTCATGACACACTTGGTATCAGAATTTTATCGTGATTATGTGAAAAAGATTTGTCTAAATGGTTGTGTTATGATCAAGTGAGTTTTGATTATGATTGAGTCTATGAGTTAGTCTGTGACTTGAAAATTATTTTTGATTGTAAATCTGCAAAAATTTGATTCAAAAATTAAGTTCTTACTAGTTGATCTTGATGGATGATTTTAAGAAGGAGCTTAAATTGAGAGATGAACACCTACTATAGAAGATCATAATTTAGGCTTTTGGTAACATAAGTTATCCTTCTTTTGACTGCTCGAGGATGAATGACGGGTAAATTGGTATATGATGTAACAACCCGTTAAGTCATTTTGAGATAGAGAGTTTTGTATGTTATAAAAGATTTATCTCGTAAATATTTTTAAAGGATATTTTTGGACTATTCGATAACTTTGGTTATTTAATTAAGGAATAATTTTAGATAATCAATTTAGTTGGTGGACCAAAGTAATAATTTATTTAATACCCTATACTATTTATCCCATATTTATTAAAAATAGGTTAATAGAATTTATCACTTTTAGTATATAAAAATAAATAAATAAGTAAATTAAAATAATAATAAATAAATAAGCAAGGGTTGCGCAACAACCCTAAGAAAAGAACGAGGCAGAAAGAAGAGGGCGAGAAAGCTGAGCAGTGTGAATTGGGGATGACAAGAAATGAAGAGCCTAAAACTACAGGTGAGAAATTCTACCAAGCTAATTTGTGTGCAATGATTATAGCTAAATAATCTTATAGCTTGGTACATTATTTGTAAAGATGGTAATGCCAATAGCTGCCGAACATGTAGGATTATAGGGAGTGGAGACAATTACTAATGAATATTATAGTAATAATGAGCCAATGATTAGGGAACATATGGTATAAGTTGATTCCTGCCACTATTATCTTGTTCTGCCACTAGTTTAATTAGTTCCATTTTAATTTGTTTATTTTTTTAAATGATGACATTATAAATTATGTTTTGATATATTGAGATAGGTAATCAAATATTATATGCAATATATTATCTAAATATCATTAGGGTTATGTTAATTGGAGAAATTAAGATTTAACCCTAGACTTGAAATTTAGCAACTTGATATAGTTTTGGGTGCGTTTTTGAGTCCAGGCTAAACATATAATAATATGGGTGTCTATGGACTCATATTATTATGGAGATTGTATATTTGATAGATTTGAAATATTTTGAGATATTGGAGAAAGAAAAACATCGGTGAATTAGCTCACTTAATTTTGGTTATTTGATTTGAAGTAGGTTATGATTTATTTTATGTGTTAGAGAAACTGTTGATAGTGATTGATATTCATTGAGTGATGTTGTAAAGTTTTCTATGCATTTAATCATTGTGATTTATATGATGGATATATTGTTGTGATTGGTCTGAAATTACAAGGCCATGAAATCCATAATCTTGAACTAGCCTTATCAAAGTGATGCCTTGAATAAAGAAGGCTTGATGAAATATTGTTAATGAAGTGAAAAGTAATGATAAAGAATAATGAATTAAATATAATTGGATCGGATGTCACATTCTGACATGGTATAATTGGATCCGACGTCACATTTCGACACGATATATTTAGATTAAGTGTCACATTTTGACATGAATATTATGAGATCTGGTGTCATGTTCCGACGCAGATACTATGGGATTGGGTGTTATATTCTGACATGGATATTATGGGATCGGATGCCACATTTCCACATGATATATATTGGATTGGGTACCACATTTTTGCATGATAATATTAAAATAATTTAACATACTCAATTTCAAATAAAACTATTTCCCAAAAGAAATATGGTGTGGAGACTTGAGTCCTCATGTGTGTCCATGATGTTGTTAACTTATTATGTAATTATTTTATTGTATTGTCACTTATATTTGTTACTTATTGGTTGACACTGTAAAGGTCTATAGTTGATTTTTTGCTATTACTTTGTATATATTGGTTTCTATTTTAAGTCGGGCCGATGATACCTACTCAGTACATGTTTCCCGTACTGATCCCTACTTGTATTTTTATTTCTTTTAATTTATGGAGTGCAACGAGTGTTCCATTGAATTTGACTCGCCCTCAACTCTAGCCGATCTTCAGTACATCAGATTCCAAGGTGAGTTATCCTCTTAGCTCATAGTGGATTCTCTCGGTCATGAGATGGTGTCCTTAATTTTCAGACATAGACTATGTTAATTATCTATTTTGATGTTTCTACTCTTAGACTTAGTATTTGATATTAGATGTCGTTGATGTGATGACTTTTAGATTTTAAAGAATATTATGTAATAGACTTAATGGTTTTTGTTGTTTCTTGCTTTATAAGTTGAGATTCCAATTATTTTTGTATTTCATAAGTTGAACTGCTAATATAGGTTGGGATTGTATTGTTGGTTTGCCCAACTAGGAAGGTAAGTGTAGGTTCCACTCATGACCCACTTTGGTCCGTGACATTGGCCTTCACCGAAAATGGATCTGAGTTGCCTTGTGGTCTCATGGGTGGTAGTTTGTCCTTATATGTATACTGTAGTATGAGGGTGTTGGTTCAAGTTTGGTTCATTGGATATTCTGACTTGCTAGTTATTCTTGGAGGGCAAAATTTCATGTTGAATCATAAGTCTTATTCTTGAGGGTACACTATGATGGTATAGCTCTTGGAAATGAGGTTACTTGAAAGCAATTAATGACTTTGAGAATTGTATTTTAGACTTTTGGTTACTTCTAGTGAGACTCCTCCTTTTGCTTTATATTCGAGGACGGACATGATTTTTAGTGGTGAATGATGTAATGACCCTGAAGGTCATTTTTGATATTTTTGAAAATTACTATTTTACCCTTCTCACAAGTTGCTTGAGTCATTTATGGTTGAGTCTAAAAGTCAAATTTTAAAAACCTTGTAAAAACTTGAAATTTTACTAAAGAAAGAGTTTTTAAAGACTTAAAGTTTGAAATTTTGAGTTTTGAGGTCATCTTGAGTTTTAAGTGTCGGAATGCAATTTCGTTGATCGCAGAAGCTCTGGAATGCAAAATTTGGTCTAGGGGAACTGACGAAACTGAATTACGAGTTAAAATGGAGATTTTAATCCCAAAGTTGCATTTTTAGTTGAATTCAAATCATAGTTTGACTTTAGTCAACATTTGAAGTTCGAAAGCTTTAATGTAAATTCTGTTGGTTCCATCGAGTCTAGGTTGTCATTTCCAGTAGGGTTTCATATTTGGTTCATATTTATACGGTTCCAGATGAGTTTTTAGCGTCAAAAAATATATTTTGAAGGGTGTTGGTGCAGGTTGATCGCGGTAAATGGGGGTCTACGCGGTCAATGACCCTTTTCCTTCTATTTTATTTGTTGAAAATATCACTTTATTCCCTATTTTTGACTACTCTAATATTTTCTTTCATTTTTGAATTCTAAAAGCTTGGAGGTGCAATTTTGAGCAAGTTTTTTCATTAATTTTCATTTGGGTAATCTTCCTAAACACTATATCTTTGATTTTCAGTATTTAAATTATGATTTTGACTTGAAATTTCTGATTTCAATCCTCCAATTGTTATGAGTTTTCAAGAATATAATTTAAACTTTAAATGATGATTTCTTCCTCGATTTCTACTCAAATTTAATGAGACTTTCACCTACAAACTCTATTTTTTAATGTAGAACCTGATTTTGAGCTCAATTTTCAAATTTGAGATTTTTGAAAAATAACTTAATTTTTGACTATTTTACCCCCGGACCTAATTCCTATCAATATGGATATCAATTGACTCTTTTTGACGTGTATATCTCATTCTTGATAGTGGTTTGGTATTTTGGAGTGAATTTGGTGGATTCATTCATCCGATTGAATAGTTCGTGTGCGGTTTGACCTTTAAGATTGTGGTGATTTGGAGTACCGTAGAAGAGGACAAAGTGTGGATTTGAGTTGATTGAGACTTCGATTAAGGCAAGTGGACTTCTAACGTTTTGTTAAGTATGATTGAACCTTGTATTATCCTATGTGTGTGAGTTGAGTGATTTGTGGCATAAAATGTGATAGAATTACACTATTATTGGCTTTGATTATGGGATTTTGAATTGGGTAATTTTAAATATTGTGAATCCTTGACTTGTGAAATAATTGTGGTATCGTGAATACTTGTGAACTTGTGAATTATCTGGTTTTTGATTCATTTGGCCATTGACTTAAATAAGTGGACCCTTAAGCCTTATTGAGTTGATTGAACTTAGTATTTTCTTTCAATGTGAAACTTGGGGGTTAGTGAACTATTCTAGTAGATATGATTTGGATAATGGTAAAGTGAAATAATGACATGTATGACTTGAATTATGAGATAATGTCCAGTGTTGTTGAGTTAGACTTGTGAGATAATATTATGATATGAGTTTGTGATGCCATTCTTTATAATGTGAAAGTGTTCATGATGTTCTGATTGTTGAACTTTTAATTATATTACATAAAATTGTCTATTAAATCTCTTATGTGAAATGTTGAACTAAATGCGTATATTGAGATATGTTAGAAATTGCGAAACAAATTTCTTGTGAAGTAAGAGCTCAAATCATGAATTATCCTAAGCTAGGATGATTAAGGGTAATTGAAAGAGTTGAGCTATATATGTTATATTGTGATTATTATGTATTATTTTAATGATGACTCTAATGTTGAAAGACAATGAAATGATTGATGAAATAATGCAATATCGACATCTTGCCTATTTCTATATATGTGAAAGTGATTATTATACCATGATGACATGAATTGCTTGATGCCCCATTGTGATGAAAAACCGATGGGAAATGATTTCGACTAATTGGTGATGAGATTAAAGTACTTGTTTATGAGCAAATGAACTATGTGGACATCTTGTACGCACTTATGATTATGAAAGTGATCATTATGATATGATGATCTTAAGGTTTTGTGCATTGAATTTAATTATTACTTGTGCATTGATATTTATGATGACTACAATCGAGAGATAAACAGGTTAACATATGGATTGGTGGTCGAGGTTTCTATCGGTCAATGATTAGTCGAGATTTCTTTCGATATGTCGTGGTAATATTCTGACAGATGATATGGCCGAGATTTCTGCCGATCATATGAGCATTAGCCGAGGTTCTTACTGGTAATGTTCACGGATATTGATGATATGGTCGAGGTTTCTGCCGATCGTGTGAGCATTGGCTGAGGTTTCTGCTGGCAATGTTCATGGATGTATGGTCCATATATGGCCCCATGGGTTTCGGCCTTAGGATATCAATAGATGTGTATCGTAGGATAGACATACATTATGATTACTTAACATTGCATCACATTATTTACATTTCACAACATTCATTCCATTTCATATCATTCCTTTCTTGACGTCTTTATATGTACCATGTGTGATGTATTGAATGCTTTGAGCCTTGTACATTGTTGAGATTGAACTATTGAAAGATTGTGAAATATGTTGATTATTTGAGTCTTGTATATTGTGAAGATTGGACTATGAGTAATACTGTGTTATGAGATTGTAACTGCTTATATTATTGATAGACTATGGTACTACTTGACTCTGGGAATCAATCGATTATTCTGAGGTAGTACTCCATAATATGTATACACCTATATATGTTATTGTTGTACTGAGATTTTTTGAGGTTAGGTGTGTAATTCGGCGGTATGTTGTTGGTTGGATAGGAGTACTTGTGTTCTTAATTGCTTTATTCTAGGTTTAGTTTTTATTTGTTGTGTATCGTGTTGTTTGGTGCTCACCCCTTACTACATGTTTATAGGTTGTGAGCTCGATTCCTCCTCATTACATCCCTCACTATCAGACTGATCTTCTGTATACTTGAGAGGTAGAAACTTATCTCTTCAGTTGATCTTCGAGTATTATATGTTATCTTATGTTCTAATCAAGGACTAGACATTAACACTTGTATTTTCTTTTAAGTGTTATCATTTAGAGGCTTGTACGTGTGACACCATTTCTGAGATGGTTTAGTTAGGTTTCTTTATGTATATCTTCTATTTTAGACTGTTCTATCTTTTGCTTGTATTATTATATTAGAATGTTCAGGTTTAGGCTAATTCGCCTTGGCAGGGAAGGTGAGTGCCATCACAATCAAATTTCAGGTCGCGACAACATGTGATTTCTTGATCATAATCTAGTTATCGTGTTCGTCTTGTTAATTTGTAGCTTCTTCAAATAGTTTGTAAAGTTTATTTCTCCTTTTGTTACAATCTCAAAATTTTTTGGACTAAAGAAATTTGATTATATTTTATGTTTTACGAGTTCTTGAATCTGACTTTGACAAAACTAATTTTGAGTTTAATATGAGAAAAATATTGTCAATCTTCACGAACTTATTGGTACAATTTGCAGTAGAAAACAATACTTGAAAATAGAACAATTTTTTCTTTATCAAACTTCACAAAATTAGTATTGAATGAAAATTTGGTGGGCAACCCTCGACTCTCAAGTGGATCTTTTCTAATTGTTGGTATATTTCTAAATCTTCAAAGTTCAATCAAAATCTCTCGAATTAGTTTATCACTTCATTTTTTTGTTAATTAAATACAATCAATTATGCTACATAGATCTTGGATAGTAGAGGCAGTTGAAGGGCATGTTTAGAGTGATCTTTTTTGTTTTTCAAGTGACGATTGTTTCAATAACTATTCCTACTATTTCAATGATGGTAATATACAATGAATATATCGAGATTGTGAGAATGAACAATTTGTTTTGATTTTATTAAAAAGTTCTATATTTGGTTTGAGTCCTTTAAATAATAAGAGTTCAAAATCAACTGAAGAGTCAAAAAATCACAATTGAAAAATCAAAGTGTCACAATCCAAAATGGGTCATGAATGAAACCCACACTTACCCTCCTAGGTGGGCGAACCAACGATACAATCTCAACCTATATTAGCAGTTCAACATATAAAATACAAAAACAATTGGAAGTTAAACTTATAAAGCAAGAAATAACAAAACCCACTAATTCTATTACATAACATTCCTCAAAACCTGAAAGTCATCACATCAAGGACATCTAATCTCAAATACTAAGTCTAAGAGTAGCAACACCAAAATAGATAAATAAAATAGTTTATGTACGAAAACTAAGGACATTATGCCATGACTGATAGAATCCAATACGAGCTAGGAGGTTAGATCACCCTGAAATCTGATATACCGACAATCGGCTAGAGCTGAGGGCAAGTCAAAATTGATGGAACACTCACTGCACTCCACAAAAGCAAAATAACAAAAATACAAGTAGAAATCAGTACGAGCCACATGTACTAGGTAGGTATCATCAACCGACTCCAAATAGAAACCAATATACATACAGTAATATCAGAAAATCAACTATAACACTTAACATTGACAAATAACAAAAAATAAGTATAAGTGATAACACAATAAAATAAGTATATAATCTGTCAATAATACCAAAAACACATATGAGGACTTAAGACTCCACACCACGCTTCTTTTGGGAGATAGGTTCTTTGAGATTGAGTATATTAAATTATTTAAATATAGTTTTCTTTAATATTATTGTGCCAAAATGTTACACTCGATCCAATATATATCGTGTCGAAATGTGACACCCTATCCCATAATATCATATCGGAATGTGACACCCTATCCCATAATATCCGTTTCAGAACATGACACCCGATCCCATTATATCCATGTCGGAATGTGGCATCCGATCCAAATATATTGTGTCAGAACGTGACACACGATCCAATTATATTTAATTCATCATTTTATCATTACTTTCTACTTCATTAACAATATTTCATCAAGTCTTCTTTGTTCAAGACATCACTTTGAGAAGATAAGTTCAAAATTATGAATTTTATGGTCTTGAAATTTCAGACTAATCACAATAACATATCAATCATCTTAACCACAACAATTAAATGAATAGAAAACTTCACGATAATACTCAATGAATATCAATCACTATGAAGAGTCTTTCTATCATACAAAATAAACCATAACCTACCTCCACTGAAGAACCAAAATCAAGTTAACTAATCTACCAATATTTCTTCTTTCTTCAATGCCTCAATCCGTTTTCAATCTATTAAATATGTAATCTCCATAATAATACAAATTTAATGACACCCCAATTGTTATATTTATTTTCGGCTAAAAAATCAGAACAAAAAGTCACCCGAGCCTTCAAATTCGAATCTGAAATCAAATTATGTTTACCCATAATAAAATAAACTTATACATCAAATTTCAGCTAAAACGCATCGTTATTCGACCCCCAAATTAATATTTTATTCTAAGAATCTCAAGACTATATTTTCTTAATTTAATCTAAATTATACACGTTTCTACCCGAAAAATTTATTTATAATCTCATGAAAGTTTAATATAAAGGACGAGAATAATTATCTTGACGCTTGGAGATGAAAATCATAATTTTCTCTCCCTTTGTCCCTTTCTTTTCTTCCCTACATTCTTTTTTTCTTTCCGTGTGCGTGAGTCTGTTCGTTGTTTTCTTTTCTGGAGTTGGGCGTTCAACCCTTTTTATTATTATCTTTTTAAAACCCTTTTCTTTTATTTTGTTCTCTCAATTCTTTATTTATTTATTTTATCTATTATAAGTGATAAATTCTATTAATCTATTTTTAATAAATATGGAATAAATAATATAGAATATTAACTAATTAAATTATTACTTTAATCCATCAACTAAATTAATTATCTAAAATTATCTCTTAACTTAATAATAAAAATTATTGAATAGTAAAAAAATCCCTTTAAAATTCACGAGATAAATCTTTTACAACATACGAAACTGTGTATCTCAAAACGACTTAACGGGTCGTTACATCAGATACCAATTTATCCATCGTTCATCCTCGAACGTCGAAAAGAAAAAGATGGAAGAATAACTGATATTACCAAAAGCCTGAGTCATGATCTTCTAAATTCGGTGTTCATCTCTCCATTTAAGCTCCTCCTTAAAATGATCCATCAAGATCTATTACTAAGAATTGAACTTTTGAATCACATTTTGGTGGATTTACAATCAAAAATAATTTTTAAGTCACAGACTAACTCATGAACTCAATCAGAGCCAAAACTCACTTGATCATAAAACAACTATTTGGACAAATCTTTTCTCACATAATCACGATAAAATTCTGAACCAATAATATCGACTACAATAAGAAATTAACCTGAACCAACCAACCCTCACTCATAATACAAAAACCATCACAAATCTTGTCAAGATTTCATTCTTACAATCAACTCTTCTCACGAGCTTAGGTTATAAAATGTGATCTTTAGACATTGGATACTCATCATAGAAAATTGAATTTTTCTAACTCAACGAAGGAAATGATCAAGCAACCACTTAGAAAGCGATAATTTCAGACATATAGAACCTCTAAAAACACTACAAAAATAATAGGTCAATAGTAGTGATTGTAAAAAATCTTTAAGAGCAATAAAGCTAGATTCAATAGGCCCCACATTTGATCATATATAGCTAGAACATGACCTCAATAATGTGATAAATCTTAAGACGGCCAAATAACTATAAGTATTCATGGTAGCTCTTTTATAATTTTTTCATGATCAAGATGACACTTGTAGAATTATTGAAAAACTTTAATTGCTCCAAAGTAACATCTATTCTGTCATATCTAGAATGATTGAGTCTCCAAAAATACCTTACTTTACCGAGATAACATCACAATAGTATTTGTAGTCTCAACAATAAAGTAGTTTCAATTACCTCAAAGTCCTTAATAATCATGTATAACTTTAGGCTCATTCCGTAGTTCCCCCATAAGTCATCTATCATAATTCGCATAATCCAATTAATATAAATGCAACATCTTCCTCACGTCACTATTCATCAGTTGAATTAAATTCATTCTTTATAAATTTATGGATAAATCCTTAATAAGTTTGTGCCGACTCAGTTCATATTGTATGATCATGTTTGAACTCGAAGGTGAAAATCATATTACCTTCAACTTCGAACAAAAGATCTGTACGAGATATGTATTACTTCACCTTCCTTAGATTTCTCTCATAGTGTCAATTTCAAATGCCTTAAACTGTTCAATATATCTAATTTTTATTCCTTTAACTAACTTTCCCACCAATCATCTCCTTTAACCAATAACTTATGATATTGTTTTTACTCTAAACGAAAACTTTAAGTATCACCCTTCCTTAGGTCCTTTAATAATTAAAAGTAACTAACTTTACAATGCAAATAATGCATAAGTCCTTTCAAATGTTTAACATCCAATACAATTTGATTACTTTATACTTAACCAATTCACACCTGAGAAAACATACTACCTTGAACATAGAATCACTATGAAGAACTTGAATTCTAACTCCAATCATTTAACCCAATTCTCATTATCTTTCAACATTAACTCATACCATAAAGATCTTTATGAATTCATGTATCATAACTTATTATTGATCACCTCTTTATCGATCTTAAGATATCCTTTATAAAAATTTCAATGTACTAATTACCGTACTCAAAATCACAAAAAGAAATTATTATCATATTCAAGCCGCATATATATAAATTATTTTTCAAATATTACCTAATAGTTTTCTAACCCAAATCAATGATGCATAACATTATCATCATTACCAAAGCAGAAAGGCCAACTATCACATTCGTTACTTATCTTTCCAAAAAGTAAACAATATAAATCTAGCAAACGTTGATTGCAATTCATAAATCATCTAATCCAACTGTAATCAATAGTGGATATAATATCTAAAGGTTAAAGATATTACGACAAGGCATTAACATTTCATTACTCAACAAGTTGCTTATCTAAAGGTTAAAGATATAAAATTAAGTAATGAATGTATTCAAAGTTCCAAATTGGAAAAATGCATAAACTGCTCCACCATAATTAACATTAACATACAAAGGTCTAGGTAGTTGAACCAACATATATAATCCATGAGTCCACCTGTAGCACTACCTCAACCTCAAATAATATAGATAATTTAGATACAATTTTTATAACAAAACATATACCTTTTTTATTCCACACCAATTTAGTGACTTAACTTGGAGTTTAACCATTTAAGAAGTAAAGAAAGTCTTAGTTTAAACTTGTCATAGCATTTACATGAATACACAAACTTCTTGAAACTGCGGGAGTATATATCAAAGTGATGCATCCACTATCACTTTGATTTACTAGATCTGCTTCTAAAATCTCACAGTCACCCTAAATAATAGCAAGAAGTCAATACAATACAATATGATACATTATGAAATAATACTTAACAACCACCCAAATAAAGTGAAAGAGATTCAAAATATGAACGAGTAAACACACGAAGAAATCAAGAAAATTCAAAAATAACATATAATGTTGATATTACATTCACCTATCAACACAAATATGAAGTATTATGTGTATTAAAGACTCAAATGTAAACAAAATTACCTGCTGAGATTCAGAAATTGGTCTTCCATAATACTGATTTTAGCTTTATCAACCAACTAATTCACATAAATTGATTGGTTATCTCAACTTTCTACCTTGCAATATCGAATCTCATTATACGAGCATATGATGTAACTAATAATTCTTTAAGTAATTAATATTTGTATTTGACAATGATGTATTCATTTTCATATACCACTAGTACTATACCATAAAATAAAATATTAGATCCACCATTAGAACGCATCATACGTACTAAGAAAATAGTACCCAAAATAAATTACAAACTTAAAGTGTCACACAATTATATACTATCTTGGATAAATATTTTAGACCCTTTTCTTATCTAATGAGTTAGCCTCAATTCACTATTTTCATCTAAGGGTCACATTCACCATATTTGTAACATCACACTTCTTTCAAGTCAACAACTTAATTTATTGCTTATGCTATGTCAAGCCTACTAGAACAAATCTCCAACTAATAGTATCACTCTCGTCATGTTATCCCTCTTTTCATAATACTCACCTAAAGTTCAAGCTTAGGGTCTAGCGCTAAACATGTACATCCATACTCTTTACATACTATACTAACTCTAAACTATTAGATAAAGTCAAGAAATATTAGACCACTAAATCTCATGATAAGAAATCATTCTTTATCTCACAGTATATCTAAGTATAGTCTATCATCACACCCCTTTTCGTAAGTTAGGTAGTATCTATCTTATCCATTATACCTCCTTACCTAACTAAGTTCATAACTCTATAAATCACATGTAACTCTTCTTTCAAAATCATGAGCCTAGTTTAGATCTACCACCTTATGCCCTTTGTTCTTCTATTCAACACCTATACTTAATATTTTTTTACTAACACAATGACATATCAGCATCGACTCCATTCTTATTCGAGTGTACTATATTTCATACTAACTAAAAACTTTTCCTCTACCTCTACATCCTTTTTAATTATCTCATTGGTCGGTGGAGAGCTAAATGTTCTTTTCTTAACTAGCCCAACTTCCAAACCTCTGTCCCTAGTGGACTTTCCCCCATGACCTCTATCATATTTTCCATCTCCTTAGAGCTGGTATGTCACAAACTAGTAGCTCATGATAATCAACAAGAAAATCATAAGTATTCTTAGATTAAATACCCTTGAAGACTAGAGTTTTCAATTTTAAGAACTTAACAAAGGGATGATATTGGTCACTAGTCATCAAAGATTGGTATCCAATTAAGAAAACATATTTGTCTCCAAGGACATATCTATATGAGAAGCTATAACAGCCACACGTTGCTCTAATTCCAACCATTGTGAAAGAGAGTGAAGAAGATCGAATACCAATTGGTATCACCTAGATACCAATTGGATTCAAGTAATAGCACGAACAGAATAAGAAAGAGAGTTTTCCTAAGGTCTCATAGCCTCTCAAAGAAAAGTAAAGGTGTACCCAAGCCATTTCGCAAGACTCTACAAGATCTGTCTTTGTGTGATGAGATCAATGAATCTAAAACTCTGATATCAAGTTTGTCACGACCCAAAATGGGTCGTGAGTGGCACCCACACTTACCCTCATAGGTGGGTGAACCAACGATACAATTCCAACCTATATTAGCAGTTCAACTTATAAAATACAAAAATAATTGGAAGCTCAAGTTATAAGGCAAGAAATAATAAAACCCACTAATTCTATTATATAACATTCCCCAAAACCTGAAAGTCATCACGTCAAAGCATCTAATCTCAAATACTAAGTCTAAGAGTAGCAATACCAAAATAGATAAATAAAATAGTTTATGTCCAAAAATTAAGGACACCATGCCATAACTGATAGAATCCAATACGAGCTAGGAGGTTAGCTCGCCTTGAAATATGATATACCGACGATCAGCTAGATCTGAGGATGAGTCAAAGTTGATAGAACACTAATTGCATCCACAAAAGCGAAATAAAGAAAAAATTACAAGTAGGAGTCAGTACGAGCCACTTGTACTGAGTAGGTATCATCGACAAACTCCAAATAGAAACAAATATACATACAATAATATCAGGAAATCAACTGTAGCACTTAACATTGACAAGTTAAAAATAACATGTATAAGTGACAACATAATGAAATAAGTATATAATCTTTCAACAATACCAAAAATACACATGAGGACTCAAGCCTCCACACCATTCTTCTTTTTGGAGATAGGTTCTTTGAGATTGAGTATATTAAATTATTTTAATATATTTTTCTTTAATATTATCGTGCCAGAACGTGGCACCTGATACAATATATATCGTGTTGGAACGTGACACCCGATCTCATAATATCATATCAGAATACGACACCTGATCCCATAATATTCGTGTTGGAATGTGACACTCGATCTCATAATATTCATGTTGAAACATGACACCTGATGCAAATATATTGTATCAGAACGTGACACTCGATCCAATTATATTTAATTCATCATTCTTTATCATTACAATTTATTTCATTAACAATATTTCATCAAGCCTTCTTTATTCAAGACATCACTTTGATAAGATAAGTTCAAGATTATGAATTTCATGACCTTGGAATTTTAGATCAATCACAACAGCATATCAATCAAGACATCACTTTGATAAGATACGTTCAAGATTATGAATTTCATGACCTCGGAATTTAAGATCAATCATAATAACATATTAATCATCTCAACCACAATAATTAAATACATAGAAAACTTCACGATAATACTAGATGAATATCAATAACTATGAAGAGCCTTTCTATCATCAGGGTACGATCATAACTTTATGACTCGTATGCATATTCGTAGAGTCTTATTAAGAAATTTTCCCTTTATTGAAATTGTTATGAAACCTCTCTACGGCTCGTGAAATCTTTCATGACTCATAAAAGATTCCATGAAGCATCAAAATCTACAATTTCAGCACACTTAGCCCAAAAATCGTGCCAACCTGTAATCTTGCAAAACAAACATAAAGACACATCAAAATCTACTAACATCGCTTTGAGAACACACAAAATCCTAGGTTTTAAGCATCAAAAGTGTTGTATTTCGATAACACATCAACACCCTCAACTTAAAATTATTGATTGTCCCCAAGCGACGGACTCAATCTACATAAGCAGTATAGTGCCATGTAGACTCCCATCTAATGGCATACATTATCTCAGAATCAAGCTCAGATACCCAAACTAACACATCAGTGTATATCATATAGTCATTAAACAAACCAATGCAAATCAATACATGTGATAGTGCAACTGTGAAAAGAAAGGTAACCACAGATAAGCAACAATCAGTGAACTAGCCTAAAATCAATAGTGTAATGCAAGTGCCCTAACACAAAGAAGTCCCATATCCCACTCACAATAGTATTTTCAAATTCAATGTTTGGGACTACACAAAAATTACTCACTCTCACAATAGATATTCAAACACTGTATTCAATACCATATGCTTTCCCCTATGCTCACGACTATAACTTTTGCTTATTTGGATTAGGATCACTATAGGACTTTTTTATCTTGTAACATAGGCTCAGGGGGCTTTAATGTGATGTTTTGGGAACATAGTGACTAAAGGCCTTCCTTGATACTACGTTTTCCTATACCTTTGCCCTACCAACACTGGTGTCTTTATTTCATTCTCCCCTTCTCCTATTTCAAGCTTTTTTTTGGGCGCCTTACTTTTATTTTTAGCTCAATGCCTTTTATTTTCACATTTTTTTCCAGATTATTATTTAGGCATCTATTCATCTTTTCTGGCACCCATATCACGTATTTCCCTTATTTCAAGTGTCACTAAATTCCACCCCATTTATTTTGATCTCCCTTACACTACCCACCCAGAACTTAGGCTTTTGGCCTGAGTTGAGGTGCACAATATCCAACCTACGAACCAGGGCTACTTTCGGCAGCTATCCTCAACTTAGATTATTTTTCTCAGTCAATGTGCACAATGTTCAAGGAAGGACCAAGGACAATTTCAGGATTTCATAATCAACAAGACTTGGTTACTTAGGTGTCTACAAAGTAAAAAGTACAAGCATGGCTCAAATATTAGGATCAAAGGATACAATACATATTTGGTTAGTTATTTAGGCTAAGTGGACTAATTGTGAATAATGACCTAAGATCATTTCCTAACAAACTAACCTACAGTCTAAGTAAGAATAACAGGGCAAGTTCTGAATTGACATGCAGTATATGAATCATGAAAATAAGCTCACACAGATGGCACTGATTACACTATCAAAATAGACTCTCAGATCATGCTTTATATCACAGTTACACCTCACTTATGAAAATAGGCACTGTCAATTAATCAAACATGCATGGTTGTAATCAAGACTAACTAACAATAAAAAAATATTTGGTGGGTATCATTTTTCAATAAAAACAAACATCATGCCATAGACATTAGTACTATATGCTACTAATACTACCTATGTATCCTAGACATGTCGGTTCAACAGAAAATAAAATATCCTTAGGAAAAAAGAGCACAGATAAGGAAACCCTTCAAATTCAAAATTAGGATGGTTATAGGCCAAGGTTACTCAGACTTCACTATGGCCTATAACTACTCATACCCCATCGAAAAAGATGTGCATTGTTCTCAATGCACACAAAATATCAAAATAAAGAACAGAGGTAAAACATTAAAATACCTGGGCGCCTAAGTGTCTCTCTCTGACTGAGACTGTCCACCTCAACCTGCCTGGTAGGCTCCTCAACTTTAGGAGCATGTCCAGTGGGTCCAACACCTCTCGCTCTGTCTATCTCTTGAGCTCGCCTCATCTCCTTATCCTGTATTGAGCGTATCCTGGCAAGCTCTAACTTCTGCTCTTCTGTTAGCCTTGCTTCTAATCTTAAAACATCTGGGTTATCAGTACGGGGAATCTTCCTGAGGAAAGGTAGTGGTGTATCTTCTAAAGAAAACAAATCTACCATTACCTCAGTAGGGTGGTCTGTGGGAACACGAGCGATGCTGCGAGGGCTACACTCATCTCGGCTTGGAGCTATTGGATCTCCATTTAGATATTCGTGATATCTATAGGTCGCGTCGTGCTAAGGCTATGTTGTACTCGTCGCGTAAATACAACAATTCAGTTTTCCATGGGTATAAGTTTCTCCTGGACAGCAGTCTCCATGAACGTTTGCATGCAGGCCTCAGCTTTTGCAACTACCTGGTGGACCCAGGGTCTAATCTGTTATAGTAACTGAGCCAACTAGGACTCAGTACGAACCTGTCTCTGTGCCATGGCTAATATAGATTCCACCGACATAAATACCATGCCAACGAGTGTTGTCGGGGTGGGCACAACCTCTGGTGCAGGAATAGTAGTAGTGGGCGCCCTTTCTATATCAGTCTATGTCTGTGGTGGCTGGGAACTCTGGCCCAAAAAGCATACGGTGGATAGCGGCCTATGATATATCCACCTAATGACCCCTTACCCTAATATGTGTCAATCAAGGCTGGTTGAGAGGTTTCTTTCCCTTGGGAAGAGAGCTAAGAAATATGGCGGTATAAGATGCGAAGAACTCATGAACTATAGACAGGGAGTACTTCCCGAATAGATTTTCTAGCCACTAGAGTCTGTATCTAGTAATGGTGTCCTAGAGGTCTGGGATACTATCAATTCCATAGGTGATAACTTGGGGCTTCTAAAAAATAAAATGAGTTGTTCGGCCTCACTCATTCGTCTGTGTATCCTCAGAGTATATGGCTTGCATTCCCTCAGTGCACTACTGAATAGATTGAGCATCCAGAGGTAGGGGTGGTACTCGAGGGGCTGAAGTAGAAGTAGAGTCTGACCCCTCCTCACATCCAGACTCGCACCCTCCCTCAGATGAGGTCATCTGTATGGAGCTGCTGGCCTTGTCACCTCCCCCGTCAGACTGGGAGGATGGACCACAATTACTTAGCTCTGGGGCTACTCAACCTGTGTGGTAGAAGATCATGTCTGACGAAGCTCGACGCCCACATTGGGCTGTATGCTAAGCTCCTTTAACGAGCCACTAGACTCAAGAGTGGCCTCAGAGTCTGTAGGCTCATCAATAGTCGCTCTTTCATGGCTCGTATCTCATCTCGTCTGGGATTTGGGGCCATGGTGCCTTAAAAACACATATTTAGCAAACATAATTAGTCCCACGAGTCAAGGAATGCAATACAAAGACATCTCAGAACTGCGCACATAGGGGTCTATGAGGGCTCCTTTATGAGCCATAGTGAAAACTACAATCCATAGAAGGTCTTCGTAGAAAATAGAGTCTATTAAATTTAATTACTAGAATGACATCTACGACATCAGGTATGACTTGTAAAAGCTTTTACGAGTCATACAACTAGGTCATAGATGACACTCACATACTAGGTTTATACAAATAGTCCCATACGATATCTATCTACGAGTCGTAGATCAATCTACAACTCATAGAAGGTATCGTCTGATGAGATCCCAGAAATTTCAAGTTTCTGGAATTTCTTACGAGGGGCAACTACAACTTGTGGAGTGTTCCACGGGCCATAGAAGACCCTCGTAAAGTGACTTTACAGAAATTAGATTTCCAAGTGTACCAAACGGGTCCCCAAAATGACCTTTTAACAATTATATCAACATCGAAGCAAAACATACATGCATATTCACAAGATTTCACAAATACCCAACACCCCTTATGCAATGATCACATATAACCCTATCAAATTTCATTTTGCATGTTCATTTAGCAATTCGACACTGTTTGAATAATTAGCAATTAAAACACACACATGTAGTCACATATCAAATTTTCAAACAGGTCCATTCAACTCAAATGACATATGACGACATAGTTTTTTTGCAGAGTATCATTAAAAATACGCCGATCATGGACACATATAAAATATTACGGCATACAACACAATTACACAACCATTTTAACATTTAAATCAAAGTATTACCAACAACACACAAGGACAATCACAAATTTGCAATCTTTAAGTTAAGAACACCATGCCCATTAGTATTTTCAACTAATTCAAACTAATTTTGGTAGCTCAAAGGTTTTAGGAACGAAGACTTACTAGAATTGGAGAAAAATTAGTTGAAATTGATGAAGGAATTTGAGAGGGTGCAAAATCCTAAGTGTCAGAGGTGGCCAAAAAGGTCACCAAAATAATTTGATGGTGACCCCATGGTGGGGGTGATCAGAAACATCTTAGGGTTAAAGGGGATTAGGTTTTTTCGAAGCTTTGGGTGAAATTAGGGTCAAATTTATTTGACCCCTTTTTTACCTTTACTGGGTCATTTTAAAAGAATTGGGCCTGGCTCTATGAAACCCCGATTACGGGCTATAAAATATTCTATGGCTCATAGATCCCAGTTTCATAGGCAACCTGAAATCTTAATTGGGAGATGGTTTCTATGGTCTAATTTACGAGCCATATAATGAAATATGACTCGTAAAGTAAGTCGTAGAGCCCCCAATACTCAATCTAAAGGTAGAAAACTCACCTGGGTCTACGAGCCCTAGTCACGGCCCATAGTTGTTTCTATGGACCATAAAATTGACTCATGGACTAGAGGGCACATAAGTTTGCTCACTAGAATGTTCTACGAGTTGATGTACGAGTCGTACTTTGACATATGACCTGGAGAACCAGTCGTAGAATCACTTTTTATTCCTTCTCAGCCTAAGATGGTTTACTTAGTCTTGTACCTGCATAAGCTTCACAAAACGCACTGTTACCCTATATGCCACTAATCCAATATCCACAAATTACAACAAAAATGCCAAAATTTAAACTACCTATCAGTCTAAAACTAAGAACAAAATAAAAACTATCACTATTACAAAGTATCTTGGGTTTCCTCTCAAGTAGCTCCTATTTATTGTCGCAACACGACTTGGACCATTAGATTACTCAAACTTCATCAATGGCCCAAACCTCCATCTTCAGTTCATTTGGCCGCTTCATTGATTGATAGATGTTGAAGATGACTTCTTCATCATTCAATTAAAACCTGAGTTGGCCTGATTCCATATCCACCAGAGCTCGCCCGGTGGCTAGGAAAGGCTTTCCCAAGATGATTAGGACTTCGAAGTTAATCTAGGATCACAAAGTCTGCGGGGAATATGAATTTCTCAACTTTGACAAGAACGTCATATAGTATCCCCACAGGATTCTTTACTATATTGTCAGCTATCAATAATCATATATTTATAGGGGTAGGGGCTCCTAAAACTATCTTCCTAAAAACTACAAGGAGCATCAAATTTATGTTGGCACCTAGATCACAGAGTGCCTTTGCGAACTCGATATCTTCGATGGTGTAGAAAATGGTGAATGCTCTAGGATCCTCTCACTTCTACACCAATGACCTTGTGGATATCACACTGTAATGTTGAAGCTCTTGAGAGAGCTCCTGACTCATAGTATGCTTCTTTATGGCCAAGTCCTTCATGAACTTTGCGTATCTGAGCATCTTCTCTAATGCTTCAATCAAGGGGATGTTGATGGAGAGTTGTTTCAGTATGAAGAAAAAGTGCTTGAATTTACCTTCCTCTTCTATCTTTTTTAGTCTTTGAGGAAAGGGAGGAGAAGGTCTAGGAATGGGTTTTAACTTCTGTGATGTTGGCGCTGCATCACTTACCCCATCCTTAGCATGAACATCTCCAATTTCAGCATTCTCACTCTCTACTATCTCCTCACGAATATCGTTATCAACAAACGATATCGGAGGATCAATGGTCTACTTTACACCATGTGTAGTCACTGACATACATTGCCCCTCATTCTGAGGATTTTGCACTGTATTGCTGGGCAATGTACCTTTCTGGCTTTGGTTGAGTTGAGTTAACATCTGATCAAACTATTTCTCAAGCTGCTTCATGGCAACAGAATGTGACTCAATTTTTGTATTAATACTAGTGTTGTCAGATTTCATCCCCTTCTGCGTCTCATCCGGCGCGTCAACCTACTTCAACAGACGATCAAAAATCGCCTAAACTCTAGAGCTGCTAGTCCCAAAATCTTCGTTATATAGTAGAACATATAGACCATTTCTGTAGCCATCTCTACGTCCCCAATTAGCATCTCTGTCCTAACCCCTATTTCTATCAAAGTAGTCTCCTCTATTATTGTCTCTGAAGGCACCATCTCTACCAAAGTTCTGACATTGGTTTCCTTGACCTTGGCGCCAATAGTCTTGATTGGACCTTTGGGCGTTGGTCCAAAAACCCTCTATCTGATCTACAACAAAAAAGTGTCCTCCTCATAATAAGGCTCTTCGTACATGGGTTGTTATGTAGGCTAATGAGATACTGCATTCACTCGTTCTTGGTTATGGTTCATTAACAATTCCACATTTGTATTAATTTGAGCAAGCTCTTGTATCACCTTCTCACTTTACCATGCTTGCGCTGAACTATACTAACTGAGAACGAGCTCTTTATAGGTTACTTATCTCTCGTCCCCCATGCACGATTTATCTTGAGCACTCTTTCCATTCTTTCCACAACCTCCTGGAATGGTCAATCTATAAATGAGTCTCCTATGATCATGTCAGCAACGTCTTGGCTATTTTCGTCCAAGACTCTGCAAAAGATCTCCACTAGGGCTTCATTGAAAATTTTGTGGTCTGGGACACTTCTCAAGCATTTTATGAATCTCTCTCACGTGGTACTAACTGAATCACCAGAAACCTGCTCAAAGTTGTTGATCTGAGCTTTCAACTTCAACTTCTTTGAGATTAGGATGAACCTCTCCAAAAAGGCCTTCTGCAATTCTGTATAAGTGGTAATTGAACTTTGTGGGAGCTCAGATAACCATAGCATTGTGTTTCCTGTCAGAGAAAGTGGGAAAACATAAAGCCCAATGACAACCATAGATAGATTCTAGTTTCCCATCATGCTCTTATAAACAAACACAATATTATGTAGATGGTTATGTGGATCCTCTGAAGGTATGCCCACAAACAACCCTTGATTCTACAGTATTTAGAGCAACCCACTTGACATGATGAACTTTGTGTCATCCGATAATGGAGGTAACACAATAGCTCCCTTGACATCGATCGACATAGGGTCAAACCAATATTAATTCCATTAATTAGTTGTGGCTTGGAGAACCTGTGGTTGGTGTGTTGTTATTTTCATTATTCGAGTTTAGTGTTGCATTTAGCGCATCATTTGTAACATTGTTCACATTATCCTGGGCCATTCTCCTTAGGGTCCTTTGGATATCTAGGTCAAATGGAGTCAAGGGGTTTCCTCGACTTTGACTGTTGTGCATACACTACACCTGCACACCAAAATAAAATAAAAACAAAAAAAACAGAAAATTAAGAAAATAAGGATTAACTCCCAACCTATTTGAATCAAACAAATCTAGTCGTATTCCCCGGCAACGACACTAAAATTTTGATATCGCCCAAGCTACACCTCCTTATTTAAGGTTAAAGCAATTGTTGGCAAGTTATATAACCTAATAAAAATTAGGGTCGAACTCACAGGGAATATGGTAGACTTATGATTAATTCAAAGCAAAGTGGGATAAATAACCTACTTATCTCTCGAAAAGAGGGGGTTTGTAATTGCAAGAAAAGTAAACCTAGACTAGTGCAAATGTTGTCAAATCAATAGAAGATGTGTTCCCCATGATTCTCTAACTTAGTATTACCAGATGATGTGGTCCCCATGATTCCCTAACTCAGTGAGAGGCAAATTTCACTATGGGATTTTATCCATCTCCCCAGTGTGACATTACTAACCCTTACCTATTGTCCCAATACAACCTCCCCTTGATCCAGTTTGGTTGATTAGACGAGAAAGTATCAATTGAATCTTGTTAATTATTCTATTTTCTTATTCATTACCTCTTTGATTTGGTAATTAACATTAAGCGAGTTCTAACGTTGGCCACCGTTATACGCATGCAAAACAAAGAAAAGTAATTAATACATTCATACACACTTTTCAAGAATTATGAATTATTCAGTTTTACTTTGTTAGTTTTTCATAGTTCCCACAACCCTAGTTATGTATTTAGCTACTCATGGTAAGTGTAGATGAAAGAATCATGATATAGAATAACATAATTAAGCACTTACACGAATGAATTTATGAACAAGGAGTCCAACTCTGTAATAGAAGTCACAAGTACGAATCAAGAACATAAAATATTATTTCTCTAATGTTCTCTCTCTAAACTTCTAAAACGTCTATCCTATTTCTACCTACTTTATGAAAAATAACCTAAAAACTTATTTATAATGTCTAAAATACAAAGCCAAATCAAAATAGAAAAACTAGGTCAGCAAACTCCATGAACAATTTCTATGGGCCGTTTAATGTTCCACGTCCCATAATCGAGGTATCGTGCTCCTGTTCTGCAAAACTGGTGTGGTCTTATACGAGACCCATCTACGGGTTTTATAGGAATCTACAGCCTGTGGAGGATTTCATCTTGTGAACTTTCAACACTTCTCCACTTTTTGATCTTCAGGGTATGACTACAACTCTACGACTCACAGAATACTTTACGACTTGTATGCATGTTTGTAAAGTCTTATTCAGAAAATTTCCCTTTACTAGAATTTATTACGAAATCTCTTCTTCGGCCCGTGAAATCTTGTACGACCTATTAAAGGTTTCGTGGATCATCAAAATTTGTAATTTTAGCACACTTAGCCTAAAATTTATGTCAACCCTGTAATCCTACAAAACAAACATATAAACACATCAAATTTACTAACATCGCTTTGAGAACACACAAAATCCTAAGTATTAAGCATCAGAAGTGTTGTATTTCAACAACACATCAGTCACTTAGTTTAATTAGTGATAATAAATATATATCCGCATAGTACCATCCTTGTTCTTCACGAATAAGACAGGAGCACCCCAAAGGGATACATCGAATGAATAAACTCTTTCTCGAAAAAATCCTCTAACTACCCTTTTAGCTCCTTCAACTCAGCTGGAGCCATCCAGTCGTGGGCAATAGAAATGGGCTTAGAGCTCAGCTCCACATCTATAGCGAAGTCAATATCATAATCCGAGGGAACACATGGCAAATCTATCCAAAACACATCCATAAACTCCCTCAGAACTCTAGTGGTCTCCAATGATGGTGATTCCTAAGAATAGGCCAGAAGCCAAATATGATAAACACCCCTTATCTATCAACCTACAAGCACACATATAAGAGATAACCCCTTTAGGATAAGAAATAGATGCGCCAGTCCATACTAACTAGGACAAACCAGGACAAGATAAAGTTATAATTTTTGCATGGAAATCGAGAATAGCCTGATAAGGTGATAACCAATTCCTGTCCAATATCATATCAAAGTCAACCATATTAAACAATATCAAATCAGTAATAGTCTCCCTCCCCGAGAATGTAACAATACAACCCTGGTATACCTGATTCACCAGTAAAGACTCACCTACCAGGATGGAAATACATATAGGTTCAGCAAGGGGATTACACATAATACCAAGGTCCATTGTAAAATAAGTTGATACACATGAATAGGTAGAACCTAGATAAAATAAAACTGAAGTAGAACGGTGGTACACCAGAACCCTACCTATAATAATAGCATCGAAGGCCTCAGCCTGATCTAGGAAGGAATATCGTACTCTACATTCTCCACTAAAATATAGGCCTCCATGAGCTCCACCTCTCACACTACCTCTACTTTCTCTAGTACCACCCTTTATGGCTCGTGAACTATCCTGATATGTTGGTGTTGGGGTAGGACAAGTTGGTTGGGCCCTTAATGACTAAGCGGGAGGTGCACGATGAAGACAATGTTTGGCCAAGTCCCCAACATCATCATAAATATAACAAGCCCTAGGATCTTGTCCCTGAGATGATATTCCCGAGAAACCACCACACCTAGTTGTACTCAAAGGGTTGTCATGACCCATATGAATAGGCTAGATCAATCAACACTGTTAGCAGTTGGAATAGTTGCATATATTGCTCTATCCTTGTAACCTTGTCTCTGAAACTCCCTATCTTGTGATGGGTGCCCACTGAACTGACCATGCTAGCAAAATCTCTTCTCGCCACCCTGATGATCAATCATACGAGCGTGGTCCACCACACTCTGGAAAGTGCCATTTGTCAAGACCAATGAAATTGTAACCTCCTGAAGATATCCTGCTAACCCCTTGGTGAAATTCTAGATCCTCTCAAACTTGGTGAGAATGCTAGATAAGGTATACCTAGAAAGGTCATGAAATCTAGTCTCATAATCAAATATTGACATGGATCTCTGTTGTAGCCGGTCAAACTCATCCCCGTGCTATCTCAAAAGACTATAAGGTACAAACCTTTCTAAGAACACCTAGGTAAACTGATCCTATGTCATAGTTAGTGATCTAGTAGGTCTGCAGGCTAAAATTGATCTCGACCACTCCCTGGCCAAGCCAATGAATTGATAGGAAGTGTAATCAACTGTGTGACTCTCAACAATAGCTAAATTGTATAATCGATCCTGATACTCTGATAAAAATTCATAAGTTCTATCACCGAGCATACCATCAAACTTGGAAGGAGCTAACCGAACAAACCTCTCAAAACTCTTAAACTCAATGGTAGACATAGCAGGCTGGCAAAAATTAGTAGTACCATGAACCTCGATAGTGCAATAGATAAACCCGAGAGCTGAGGCTCAGTATTTGGCCGATAAGACTGAGGCAGAATAACAGAAGCCATGGAAGGATCCACTTTAGCTGATAAAGGACCAACATGTACCATAGGTGGATCAACTAAAGCTATAGAAGGGCTAGTCAACACTATAGAAGTTGGTGCATCGAGAATAATTAAGGTCGGAAAAGCTCCCTCCTGTCTGGCTAATATATCTAGAAGTATATCCTGAACTGAAGGCATGATATCTGGGGCTGACGATGGTGGAACAAGGTCTGAGGGTCCCTCAAACTCATATTCAGACTCCGATGAAGCTGCTCCAAAAAAAAATTCAACGAGAAAATATCTTAACAGTACAATGATGACTCGGTAGGTAAGTCTCACCGCTCTAATCTAGAGAAAGATAAGAGAACCTTGTTAGAATGAAATCAACTATCACGAGGGAGTCCTTATATTGGATCTGCAGTGATGAAATATAGTAGGGGTGAGTACACCAAAATGTACCTAGTAGGTTCAATCGACTGGGTAAGAAAAATTGAATAAATATGTAATAACTAAGAACACTTTCACCTGTAATGAAGAGGTTAATACATTATATATATACATATATATATATATATATATATAAATAGAAGAATAGATAAAGAAAACAAGTATAATTAATGATGCAGTGCAAATGCGATGAATGAATACAGTGCATGGGGTGGACTCATGACTATCACACGACCGGTTGTACGCATTTACTGAGCTAAGGCTACCAGGTAGAACCCATGGAGGTCTCGCAGACCATATAGAAAAATCTCAACCTTCCCACCTGCTTATGGTCAATGGGTTTAAAAAGTGATATAATCTCACCCTTGCTACCTAGCTGTTGTCAAAGGGTTTTAAGAAAGTGTTACAATATCTCAACCTTGTCACTTGTTCATGGTCAAAGGGTGTTCATGGTCAAAGGGTGTCAAATCTAAATGACAACAATATAATAAAGTAACCAATAAATATATATCATAGAGTTGGAAAGAAATGCCAAATGTTATAACTGGAACCACAAGCCATCCACATGTCTCAAATTACCGTACTCTCACCAATAATCATTTATTCCAATAATATATGCAACTGAGTCTCGGAAAGTATCTAAAATGCCAACCAACAACACAAAGGTTTCATCTCGAACATCCAAAAGTATCTTGAATATCAAAGGTTTCATCTCAATTTACCAACAACATCACAATTTAGCCTAATTCCAATACGACTGATACCATATTTTTTGCCAAAATACCATCAAACCAATTATCATAAAATGATTTAATTCTTATAATTATCACATAAATAAATTCATAAACTCCAAATCAGTCCCAATAAGGTTAGCAGAACATAGGTCAATGTCGAAATCGCACTCAAACCAAACTTACGGATACGCCAAGTCTAACAAATGAGCTCAAATCAACCAACCACTATCAAGAATAGATAATACGCATCAAAAGATAAATTTTGATATCTATATTGGCACGAATTGGATCCAAGGGTAAAATGATCAAACTTAGGGCTAAAATTTGAGGTTCACAAATACAAAAATTAATTAGAAATTATGATTCTACATGAGAAAGGAGTTTGTAGGTGAAAATATCACTGATATTGAGCTCAAATTGAATGAGAAATCAACATTTAAAGTTTTAAGACATAGTCTATGAAAAATCTAATTTTTAATGTTCAAAATCATGAAATTCAAGACTAAATCAAGAGAAAAGTAATTGAAATTATCAAGTTTGAGGATAGAAACACTTACCCACAAGTTTTCAATGAAAATCTCCTTCAAAAATTGCCCAAGGAAGCTCAAGAATTTCAAAAATGGATGACAATGAGGTTTTTTTATTTTAAAAATGCTATAGGACTTTTGTACTCCGCGAACGCGGATAGAAATCCACGAATGCGGAGCTCAACACTAGCCATACCATTGTGACTGCAGAGGTCTAGCTCGTGAACATAGAGAACACAACAAGCACACTCTGTGAATGCGAATGGGCTTCGGCGAATGCAGAGGTCATCAATAATAGACCTCTGCGAATATGGAGCCTAATCTCATGAACAGGGAGGGTAAAATGGGTCTGCACCATATTTTTAAAAACTAGCTAAATTTAAGACTCGAAACGAGCCCCCGAGATCCATTCAGAATCCAATACGCACAAACTAACACATGTAACCTTACCAAAAGTGACATTTCAGACTCAATGAAATAATCAAAATTCTATTTCGAGGTCTCCTTAATCCGGAACCAGATAAAGCTCGTTAAAACTAGTTAAAATTCAATGCCCAAACTGCCCTCAGAAACTCTACAAAATACAACAAAATTATTTCTAATGTTAGTTTCACCATCCTGAACCACTGGAATTGTCAAAATTTTGATTAGAGCTTTTGAACTCTAAATATTGACTAAAGTAAAACTATGACCCAAAATCAACTAATAAAGAACCTTTAGGTCCAAATTCTCTCTTTTAACTCCAATTCAGTTCCATCACTTTTTCTAGACCAAATTCGATATTCCGAAACTAATGGAATCGATGAATTTTGTTATGATACTCGAAACTCCAATTAGTAGAAAAACTCATTTTTTCAACAATTTAAGCTTCCAAAAATGCCAAAACTTATATTTTCCACTTTTTCAACATTAGTTTTCAGTTACAACAATACAAATAGTTTAAAATAGTTCCAAAATAACTTACGAAAGAAAAAAATAGTAATTTCTATAGATAAACTAAAAAATGACCGCCATGGTCACTACATTAGATTAATATATTTAGGTTAATTAGTAGAAGTAGTAAACAAATTTCATCACTTTAGCAACACACACAATTGATTTTTGTATCTTGAGAATTATTGATGCCTCGTTAGAGTCCTTCGGTTCGATATCTCGGCACTAAAAGAGCCACTATATTATTTAGTTTGACTGTATACACTCGCGCGTGCTTGGGAAGCAAAAATATGACTAATAAGTAAACTTCAACTTTACCACGACAGATATCTTTTGCTTTAGTAAATTTTTGATTTACTATAATATGAGAAAATTTCAAATTTATTACCTCAAGAGAAAATTTTAAATTTATTTCTTCTCAATAACTCTACCTATTCAAGAAGTGAATTATGATCCCATCACGATTAAATGCATGTCCGTATTGACAAGCTATACTTAATACTATCATATTCACTTCAGTGTTGAATTTATTCAATCTCTATCGATACAGAATAATCATTAAATGCTTGAAATGAAGACTCTACACTTTTGTCAATGCGAATGAACTTAATCTGATAATAAAAAAACTGTGCTCATAATCATATTATTTGTGCCAATAATTTTACAAACTACAAGTTTTGGAATGACAATAGACATATATAAGACTGATGAGGCGCGAAAACGCTTATCATTTGACACTTTTCTAGATGAAATCTTTGCGAATTCTCAAGCAAATTCTTGCATTTAATGTTTGTATAGTTTATTTTGCAGGAAAATCAGACAAGGCACGAAAACAAATGGAGCAAATTGTGCCCCAAACGGTCAGGCTCACAGACCGTGTGCCCTTTAACGGGCCGTGGGACTGACCGTGGAAGGTGACAGAGAGGACCAGTGTGGAAAGGAAGCAAAAATAGGCAAAGTCTAACTACATGAGAGGAGAAACGACCCGTGTACATGTTAACGGGCCATGTACTGGACCGTGGAAGGTGAGAGAGCAGCTGAGGATGACAACGCGAAAATAATACAAGTCTCTGAACACGGAAGGAATGACGGCCCGTGTACATGCTAACGGGTTGTGCACCAGCTCGTCAAGTATAACAGAATGTTGGCCGTGGAAGTTGCGAAGATTTGAGGCTAAGTGAGATTACACGGAATATGTGACGGACCGTTGGAAGACTGACGGACCGTTTACCAGTTTGTTAAACACCACAGAACCTGAGCCAGAATGTACGAGTGAGAAATAAGTTAAGGCAATTCAGACGGACCAGTTGACGGGCCGTGTAACATTATAAACATCACAATGAGCTGATGGTTGGACGACTGAAGCCCAGAAGTCTAAGTGTGCCCAGTCGGAAGGTCACACGGACCGTTTAATGGTAGACGGTCCTTGTAGTTGCCGGTTTCGTGTGCCGAAGTCTAATTTTCCTATTTTGTCTAGGATTTATTTTAAATCATATAAATACACTTTTATTAGGTCATTTTTATTATTATTATGACTGCTAGGTCACGAGCAAGAAACTT
>JBCEWC010000557.1:0-54180 GCA_038996855.1 Solanum aculeatissimum | reverse complement strand
TTTTGATTTTGTCCTCATTTTATTTTTCATTAGTGTGCACCGAAAAACCGTTTTAAAAACACCGAATAAAACCGAACTGAACCGAACCGAAATATTTCAGTTCGATATATGGTGCACACTTTTTCAAAACCGAAGAACCGAACCGAAGAACCGAACGCCCACCCCTAACTAGATCCCTACAATTCAAATTAGGGACTATTTTAAAAAAAAAAATCTGAATACTGGCGCCTCCTTGGAGCTATTTCTTTGTAAAAACAATTTCCAACTCCTACAAATAATTTTTTTAAAAAAAAGAAAAGAAAGGATAATGACCCCGCACATCAAGGTCTTGAAGACAAGGAACAATGCAACATGGGAGAAGTATAATTTAATACTAAAGAATCATTTGAAGGTATGTCTCAGCCCATAACCAATGACACTGATTAGGATAAGATTCTAAAAGATACAGGCCTTTTGGCATGTTGTAACAGCCTTTTTGGCATGTTGTAACAGTGAAGCATGTTTCATCATACGAAGCATGCACAACTTTATCCAAAAAAAGAAAAAGAAAGATATGAAGAATGAATAAAGCCAGACACAATTGTAGGGTAAGAATAGGAAGTTCTCATGGCCATGCTATCACTCCTTAGTCCCGACTTAGCCAAAATAGAGACCGAAAGCAGACAACATGAAGGGAAGATGGATGAGCATGAATAGTTTGTTCAAAGAAATTTAAGGACAGCAGCAGATACTTTCAGATGCATGTGCATCAATATTTAAGGTGAAGGACCTTGAAACGTCAGCTAGCGCACATTTTACTTCGGGAAGAAATGAAAAAAGGAACCACACAAAAAATTGAGGTTATAAATCTAGAAAAAGTCTTCACGAGAGCAACCACTCAAGGATATTTTCAGAAGTGCAGCTTGTTATCAGGAAAAAAGTTGTAGAAAACCTAAAGCTAAAATAACCAGTTGTTTACGCGTCATTTACAGTTTAGGAAAGGAAAATATTTGTGTCCAATATTCAGGTTTGTCCTACTTTTACTGGGAAAACAACCTGAACAAGAGTTTGCATTTGAAGCAATACATTCACCTTACAAAATCAGAGGATGAGAGAGAGGAGGAAGAAGGGGGAGAAAATGATTAAAATGGTCCTTAATGTATAGCGGTTTTTGTTACTATATGTTGTTTCTTGTACTTCGACAATCATATTGTTTTTGATAGTGTTGTTATGTTACTATTTGTTGTTTCTTGCATTACTTCTTTTCCTGGACTGTTTTTCTTCTTGAACCTAGGGTCTATCGGAAACAACCCCTCTACCTCTAAGGTAGGGGTAAGGTGTGCGTACACTCTACCCTCCCCATATCCTATTTTGTGGGACTGGTATGTTATTGTTGGTCCTTAATGTATAGGGTGGACTATTTTGGTACTTTGACATATACACCCTAGCAGAAATAATCCTTAATGTATGCAAAAAGTGATAATTAATGGTCCTTAATGAGCAAGAAATATATATGCAAGCATTTTTTGGTTTGTTAATTGATTCAGTCAGTATATTTTAAAGGTACCAGTGGATATTCAATTACGTTGACTGTTAGGATGTGCTCTATCAGCTGTTTTTGCATTTTGATATGCATTATAGAATTTGAAAACACCAAATGGACCTCAAAAAAGAAGTGCTGAACTACCAATTATACCTGCAGATCAAGTTCAGATGAGACATCTTTCTGCTGTTCATCTGTTTCATGCTCCGGGATTGAGTGTAACATACCCTTCCTGTTGTGCTTCTTCCGGTGATTGAGCTGCAAATTCTTGGTCAAGATGATAGGTGTCCCAGAGAAGCAACCAGTAATAAAGACTTCAATTGTTGGCGATAACGATTCAGAATCTATAGTTTGTTTACCCTTCAGGAAACCAGTGCCAGCATTCATCACCGATTCACAATTCATGTTCCATCTCCTGCCACTGTTTTTAGACTCCCCAGCAAAACCATTACTACTCGACATTTCCAAAACCCCCGAGAGCACAAGATCATCTTTATTGAAAACCTCAAATTTCACACTTCCTGTCAACCTTATACTATCCGTGCTCACAAATGTAGCTTCTTCGGATTTCTTATCAACCCGATCTCTTCGAAGGAGACAAGACGCTCCTTCTGAATACATGGAACATCTTGTCCCATTAACTTCAAGCAATGTATCGGGACTTAGAGGAATGTGGTTGAGAGTAAGATATTCCGGGGTGGAATCATCAACCATAAAATTGCTGACTCTAATATAGAAAACTCTTATATCTAACCAAGCTAACAATAATTTACCACACGATGATTGGTAAGAAGGGTGCCTAATAATTTGGAGACCAGGATCAGCTGGTTTTCCATTGCTGAGTGATTCATGACCATTCTCCATGTTTAATCCTCAACAGAATCCTTCACCAAACACCGATATAAGAACATAATCTAACCATGAATCGGGACCTACATAGGCCAAAGAACCCCGTTCCATTATCAGACATCTCTTCTCAGAGAATCATACATAAATGTTTTTCAGGCAAAACATGGAGAGAAGAAACAATGGAAATGCAGAAAGAGAGATTTTATTCCACAAACCACACACAATATAAAGGTTCCAGAAAATAAACAGACCAGGATTTTAGGAACAGAATTTTGGGCATGTAATTAAATTGAATATCTAAAAAAAGGGATCCCAATTTAATTACATGCTTTCTTATAGGATCAAATATATTTTTAACCAAGCAAAATTATGACAAGGCTGCTAAAAAACCAAACTTGGTGGGAGATATTTAAGCCTAGAAGGCTAGAAAGACCCAAAAAATGAAGAAGAGGTCAATGAAAAAACACTCCATATCAGACTTAGTCATACAAGTTAGCTAAACCAAAAAATGGCATCAAAAGAGAATCTTTTAAAGAATGCTATGAATATGCAGCAGAAATCAAAGATTCTTGAAATAAACACTCCACCAGTAATTTTAGATGACAAATCAAAAAACCAATCCAAAGTTGAAATCTTTTCAACATTTCATCAAAATTAGCTAAACTAAGAAATGGCATCAAAATTGAATAAAAAGGAAATCTTACAAAATTAGTAGTAGAAACCAAAGATTCTTGAAATTAAACACAAACTCACAAGTAATTTTAGATAACAAATCAAAAAACCAATCCAAAGTTGAAATCTTTTCAACATTTCATCAAAATTAGCTATACTAAGAAATGGTATCAAAACCGAAAAAAAAAGAGGATCTAGCAAAAAAGGCTATGAATTAGCAGCAAAAATCAAAGATTCTTGAGATCAAACACAACCCCACCAGTAATTTCAGATGACAAATCAAAAAACCAATCCAAAGTTGGAATCTTTTCTACATTTTATCTCAAACTCAAGAACTAAACTAGCTCAAAAAGAAATATCATCATAGCATATACAACAAAACCATAAAGACACCAACAAATTGCTAACAATCCATAAACAGCCAAAGTAACCCCCATCCCCCCCAAAACCCAGCTTTTACCCAAGCAATAAAACAGGAAAATACACACAAACTCCTAAAAATTTCTCAACTTGATAAACTTACCAAGAAAATCTAGCATCCACAATACTCTCTTGAGTTTGTGTATATCTTAAACAAGCATCAAAAGATCTTTTAAATCACTATCAAGTTCCCCAAAAACAAGTGTTTTTTCCCATCAACTTCCACCAAACTTTTGGTTGGCTAAAAAATTATATACAGTGATGCTACTCTTTTGGAATCTTCCTCAATCTTTACAATCAAAATATGCTTTGTTTTTGTTCTCACTAGTCTCTACTATTTTTCTTCTCTATTTTTTTTATAAGATTACTGTATCAATGTTTACATGGCTCTATCATTTAAAAAAAAAATACATATAAATTGTTTGAATTATGGGAGGATAAGGTAAATAAAAAATGTTTGTTTATGAAGAATATTGGGATATTTCTTGTTGTGGATCCTTTCTTAGTCAAAAGGCAATATCCATAACCATTCAATGTTGAAGCTATTCTCCAAATATACTTTCACATTAACTTGTTTCGCTTTTCGAAAATTAATTTAAAATTTAATTTAATTTTAAAATATATTATTATAATTTGATTGAAAAAAATAAAAATTATGAAAATTAAAAAAAGGATGAAAGGATTAGCAAACAACGATTTAATTTTAAAATAATGGGGGGTGAACTATATAAATTTTGTTACATTAAAATACTTAAACAAATAGCTTGTGATTGACATGCTTGCTTTACATGTCGCTGTCGATTAACGTATCTTTTTCAACTGACAATTTACAATATTATCTTTTAAGTAGGCAGTTGCAGATTGACGTGTTTATTTCAACGGTTTGATTTTACTATGTTATTTTTATTAATTATTTTTTGAGCTACTTTCACAATGAATTTATAATATTACCCCTGATAAATTATTTTTCCTTAAAGGCAACCATCCATTAGCATGTCTACTTCAACTATTTGATTTTACAATGTCATTTCAATTAACTATTTATTCAACTGTTTTAACTATAAATTTACAATATTACCCCTAATAAATTATTTTTCTTTAAAAACAACTATCGAGTAACTTGTCTGCTTCAACTATTTAATGTTACAATATTACCTCTAATAAATTATTTTTTAGTTCAGCTATTAACAATTTTTTTTTTAAAAAAAAATTGACTCTTAAAATTTTATATGTGCAACATAAATTGAAACAAAATAAATAATATATATTATTTAAAATAAGATAAAATATGTTATAATTCACAATAATTAAAAATTTAAAATATATGTATAAAAAATTTATCAGTGTCACATCAATGAGTACAAAAATTATATATATTGAACCTGACACGAAGAAATTGAAACATCTCACATATTGACACAATAAACAACCTCTCTCCCTCTGAGATTGTGTTAAAGTCTGCGTACATTCTATCCTCCCCAGACCCTACTTGTGAAATTTCACTGAATATATCATTTGTTATTATTTGCTATTTAGTTAAACATCCCATGTGGTTCTCATTCTCTTGAATTAATTATGACTTTTAAAGTTACAACTTTTTAATATATTCAATAAATTTTCTAAAATATACATTATATATAAACCTAAATTATTGAATTCCATCGGACACATATCTCTCCGTTCATGTAAGAGAGGGAATATGGTGGGTGGGGTGGAATTCATGAGCAAAAAGAAATGTTGATGGTGATGGGGGCCAACCAAGAGGATGGGTGTTGGTCTTGGATCACATTTTGAACCTTATCTTAAAAAAAAGAAATTAATTAATTTGAAATTTACAAGGTCGGTGTTTTCTTCAATTAATGAAAGTGATGTTTTTAATTTACTCAAATAGTATAAAAATGTTATTTTGATTTATCGTGGAGGTGATCAGATAAGATATGACAAAATTTTATCTCACTGAGGATATGACCTTAGATAGAAAGGAGTGAAGATCATATATTAGTGTAGAAGACTAATAGACTAATCATGTCTTTATATCGAGTGTTGTTATTATTCGTCTTATATTTGTTAATTTTATCATATTTACATGTTATCAATTGCTTTTCATTATTAGTCGTTTTTTTCTTCTTCATTTTTTCCCCATATCTAGTATCTTCTATTTATGGAACTTGTTTTTTTAGATAATAATTTTTCAGAAACAATCTCTCTATCTCTATGAGGTATAGTGATAAGGTTTGCGTACATTTTACCCTCCCTAAATCCCTCTTGTGAGATTCCATTGGTATGTCGTTGTAAAATAAGCTAATTTAAACATATTCTTACTCTTTTGAAATGTTTGTAGTTTTTAAAAATAATTACTACTAAAAAAAAAAAGATTTAAAAAATAATTAATTTAACTTTAAAATTTTAAAATGACAAATAATTTGAAATAACAACAAAGAAAAAATATATAAATAAGAGGAATGCTTATCTAATTTAGCCAACTTAATTTTTTTTTTTAAAAACATGCTCCACACATGTAAAATGCCATATTATAAATTTAATGACTTTTGAGCATATTCCCTATGAAAATTGTTACTATCATTTTTGTTTCTTAATAATACAAAAATTCTTTTATCACAATTAGTCAAAGATTTTAAAAAATAATACAAATTTTAAAGATATTTGTCAATGAAAACGTGGACTATATTAACTCCTAAAAGAAATTAATAAATCACAAAGTTCTTCGGTTCGATTTTAACAAATTTCGTTCAATTTTTTAATTTTTAATTTTGAAAATATGTGCGCCAAATATCGAATCGAAATAATTTGGTTGGTTTGATTTTTTGAACTTCAGTTCGGTTTGATTTGGCATTTTTAAAATGACTTTTCAGTGTGAACTAATGAAAATTAAAACGAGGACAAATCAAAGTATAAGATACTTGAAATCTTAAAATCATGTTAAGTGATGATATGATCCCAATGAGACACTTATTGTGCTTAAAAAATAAATAAATCATATTTATCTTTGTCAGGAACTTGCATCTCCAACTATTACTCGAGAAAAACAAGGATGAAGACGAGTTCCTTTACATGACACGATAAAAATATGTTTGGGTTCCTCTTTAGAAAATAATATTTCAAGTGAGTTATATGAACTGTAAATTTATTGCTACTTTAATTTGTTTCATGAATCATTTAATTGCTAATTTTACATACACACATAAAAGTTCAATTTTTACTGTACACCAAAGTTTGAAAACCCCTCCACTCAAATCAAAGAACAAAAGTTTTTTAAAAAACACAAAACCAAATTAGATTGATTCGATTCGATTTAGTTATCATTTGCTCAAAAATTTAGAAGAACAAACATATTTTATGATCTTATTGAAAAGTTGTTATTACCAAGATAACACACCAAAAATAATAAAATTATCCTCTTTTTTTTCAAACCCGACAACATATTCAATCTAATTCATAATATACAACAACAAACAATACTAATAATATATTCAATGTAATCTCACAGGTGAAATACGCTGACATCGGTAGGAGTGTCAATGCCAAGATTTCCAAGTCATTTATGTATTATGATGTGAATATGCCAGTTTCTTCCATAACAATACGTACATAAACTGGGTTGACAAAACCAGAATAAATTGAACAAGATCAAAACGAAAATAAAATAAATTATGCTTACTAGGTCAAGAAAACGAGAACGAAAAGAATGATAAACAGAACTATCAGAAAACAAATCATCATCATCTGTCCCTTGAAGCTCGCCTTCTTCATTACCATCGCAATCTTTTTCTGCAACAAATTGTGGTTTCACGCGATAAGAACACTATAACAGTGATGAAAGTTCATTGTTGATGCTGCTGACTTAGAAATTCGAAAACTAGCAACTACCTGAACGAAATCAAGACGATTAGATGTACTGTCCATCTCCGTGTCCAACTCACTTAAGATCTTGTCCTGCAAGGAGCATATATTGGTTTTAACTACACTTGGCTTCAGAGGAGTTCAGTGGAAGCTAGAGAAAATTAGTTGAAGCAGCTGCATTTTGTTGAGTGATTAAGCAGATGGTATCACTCACATGTGCAAGAAGTTCATCATGAATGGTGAGCCCAACATCTCCAATTCTGACTACGCTGGCACTAAGCTCGTCTAGCTCTTCATCCTGTTGCCTGCACAGAACATCCAATTTGTTGTTGGAAGTGAAAGATCCAGAAAATAAGTTTTCTGAAAGTAAAAGTTAAAGCATATAAAGATGCCACAGTACCATATCAAATAGATTCAAGATTATTCTACATCCTCTAAATTCTATGTTAATTGAAGTTTTCTTGACATAATTTTAAGTGCTGACAAAATTAATATGCCAACACCTTTAAAAATAGGTACTGAAGGGTAATGAGTACAGCATACTATTCCATGGTAAATGAAGTTGAGTAGACAAACTCAGAAAGCTAAAAAGACAGGGCAGAATGGTAATGACCATGACAAGGATCTTAGGGAGGTTGATGATACATATAATCTTCCCCACATAAATAAAATCGAAGGCTAGGATTCCACAGTAAAGATTGAGAAAGCATTAAGAAGATTTCTCTGAAGATAAATAGATAGGTGCATGCAAGAATTTCAGTGAGCTTGGAAAAAAAATCAATTGGTACAAACAAGGATACATACAAAGAAATGGAGGGAAGATTACCTCATAAGAAGTAATTGCCTATCGGATTCTGATGCTATGAACTCATCATTATGTTGGGCATTGTATGCATTGGATCTCTCTTTCTGATCAGAATCTGGCAATCTCAACAGTTCTCGCCGCATCCCACTCAGATTAGATGTACTCGTCCCATTTGACTGCTTTCCAGCTACTACAGCTTTCTTCATGCTTCCTACCTGGTTAAAGGCAATTGAAATGGCTTTTTATTTTAAGAAACAAAGGTACAAAAGAATATATATATATGTGGTATATACAGAATCAGTTATACTTGAGCACGAGCATTGCTGGTCCATCTTCTTCTCTTATCAAGCTCAATATCATTAATACCATACCAAGAAGGATCTCTTGCTGCAACATTAATTGTTTTGCCCAATTCATCCACCTTCTCATCAAGAAACCAGGAATTCAGCATTGATAAAAGGATATGAAGTTAGTCATAGCTGCAGTGGATCAATATCAAATCACATTGACAGAAGAACAACACCGGGTATGCCGCTTCTGTTCATTGACATAAGAACATTTTTCCCAAGCACTAAAGTCGAGATTGGACAGTACAAATTCATAGACTGAACGTAAAACAGGTGTAATACATCAAACATGCAATTTATCTGGTTATTAATCATTGTTATTCATTCACGTACGATACAGGCAATCAGGAAGACATACAATGAGAATTTAACAAATCAAACAGCGATAAATATCAATTAATCAAGTTTCAAGGAGCTACGTTTTTGCACATACCTGCCACTCAATGCTCTCACATGATGCAAAAAGTTCTTTGGTAAGATGTACTTGCTCACTACTTCCGGTAGGAGTTTGCTCCCATTGATGAAACGTGGATAAGAGCTTGTCAATCTAACCAAGAGGGAATTTCAAGAGTTAGGTTGCATAGTTAACAAACTTGATCACAGATGAGAACCAACACATTCTAACAGCAAGCGAAGTCTTACTTTATCCTTTTCTTAACAGTAAAAAAAAAAAAGAAATAAAATTTCTTAGTTTGCTTGGCTTGCTTTTTGATTTCTTCTATGATAATTGACAATAGCCTCAAGAAAATCACAAAAGTAGCTTGCTTACCCATCACCTGTTACTGGAGTACTTTATTTTAATCCTTAGTCTGGAAGGATTCTACTTTATCTCATAAAGACATTACTCACTCACTCCGCCAGAATGTTGACAGAGAGAGATACATGGGCAGGAAACACCATCAACCCTTCATGAGTCTATCTCCCATGAAAGAATAACAACAACACACTAATAGAAAAGTAAATCTTAGATGAACAAGATTTACTTCACTTCAAGATTATTAGAACATAACTAGAAAGAAGTAGATGAACTTACAGATTCTTGAATTTCTTCCTTGACAATATAAAAAGGATCTTGAGCTGAAGACATCTTCAACACAAACTGCAGAACATTTAACTGGACACATCAGATAATTAAAAAACATAAAATACATATAAAAAGTATCAGGAGAAGGAGCACGGCGAACTATATCTTTTTTTTTTTTTGATTTGCACCGGGTGTCCGAGTCTCTTAGAGCCCCGACTAATCCCGGGGGTGCACAGGCCCTCGGCAAGGAGTTTCCCGCAAGTGCACCACGGTTAATTCAGGTTTACCCAGTCCGATGGCCCTCAGAAATTGTTTGCACCCAGTGTATTATGATGGAGAGATACAGTAGCAATTTAGAAAGAAGGCTTTTTCCGAGAAAATATGAAATCATCAGAAGGATGAATTCCAAAGGAAAAAAAAATCTTATACACGACTAACGTAATATGTTTGTAATATCTATCCCTAACTATCTCCATTAGAAAGGCATTACAGATATCACGCGCAACAACTCAAAATAGTACCCGACTCCCTTCGGTAAAGAGGTATGTGTATTTTGGTTCTAGATATATAGCAATAAGCATAAATGCGCCTTTATGTTCAAAGTGAACACGTTCGGTCTGAGTTTAACCTGAAACCCTTAAGCTAATGGAGAAGTGCATATGCTAACAGGCCTATGGTAAACAAGGTAAAAAACCTGTCTTCTATAGCTAACTTGTCTGAGGAGGAAAAAATGTAAAAATACCCAACTGAATCGACTCTAAGAAGTCCATGTTACCTTTTGGGGTTTGTAATGGTAGTCGCTATTGATACAAAAGTTTTTTTCGAGAAAAGCAGGTATCTCCAAGAACTCAAAAAATTCTATGTAGATAAGAAAATTTTATCCATGAAATCTGAGAATAAAAACATAAATCTTCACAAAGGAAAAGGGTCTTCCAGAAATCCCAAATACAAAATGAGATTTGTCAAAATTTCGGAAAGTAAGCTTTTCGCAGCGAAATTCCATAACAATCCATTTTAACTCATAAAAATCAAACTAAACTGATCCTCTTTTACTAACAAGGAAACACCATATAGGTTTGTGTTTTTTATTTCACATGACACGAAAAAGAATATGGACAAGAGAGAGAGGAATGTCATTAGCAGGTGACATTAAATTGCTTACCTGCAAAAAGAAATGTCAATCAAAATTATCAAATCAACACCCTTGATCAGTTATATCTAATGTGCCCCAAAGGCTAAGCACTTTAGTAATGTTGATAAAACGAATGCAAACCATGTCCTCTCAGAGACCTACCCGTGTATGACTGATTTGAATTCCATAATTTCTGGTACAAAATTTTTAGAGAAGAATGCATCAAGGAGCCAACTGGATAGTAGTATTTGGGTTATACAAACCCAAATATGTACTGCACATCATCCACTAATGGATATCAGCACTGGTTTGTGTCCAAGGCATACTAGTTCAGCTCAGCCAGCTAAGGTTGCTCCACATGTTACTAGTAGTTTCGATCGTCAGGGTGTATAGGATAATGGGGACTAACTTGTATCTCTGTGCTACGGCCAGGGAGGATACTAAGGCCAGTCATCCGAACCCCTTTGACGGAAAGCAATACTATTTATGCAGAGTTAAAATAATTTTTTATGTATATACAGTATATGTCAAACCCCATTCGACTAGTTTGTGTATCTACTTCTTCAGATTTTGAACCCCTTATTGAAAATCTTGGTTCCGCCACTGGCTAAAGCATTGAGTGACATGGTCATAGATATTTTTACTGTTTGTTCTGATGGGGCATTTGCACTATAGATCTTGGATCTAACTAATTCTTATATGTCACCACACTTAGCATCTTGTTTGGAGAGGCATTATAGTTCCTAGACTCCCTATTGTTGTGAATGAGACACCATGTTTGACTTGATTGTGTTCCCTATGGTGGACTTTGATGTTATTATGTGTATGAACTGGCTGGCAATGCATCATGTCATACAACACTTGATTGCCACTCCCAGGTTTGATATTCCGAGGAACCACATGTAGAACTTCCTACTGCCCTTCCCCTAGAACCCACCCCAGATCAGAGGAACAACAACTAGTCAAACTTGTTGAGCTACGGAATTGTATAATTTCCATGAATCCTATCTTTCACCAAGGTACAGAGGAAGATTAGTCTTGTATTGCTACAGTTCAATCAAAAAAGGGATCAAAAACCCCCAACTTCAGTTCGCTCAAACATACATAAAGAAACAATAATAGCAATAAATTCGACCGATTAAACGAACAATCAGCAGATGAAGGAGATACATACATAAAGGAGACAACCAGATCTGATGAAGGCCTTGTAAAATGTTGGTACTGATCGTCTGTATAATCCCAATAGCACCCTGAGAAAGAAGCCTGTTTGGAAAGGCAACGCTAATCGGGTCTCGTCGGATTCGTTTAACTTGATCAAGTAATTCGGTGTAATCGATACAGGGTGTCTCCGTTGGTTAATTACAAATTGTATATTTTTTTATTTACTATTTAATTTTTAATATTTTTAAACATATATTTTGTTTTATAATATTTATTTTTTATTTTCTTTTCATTTTTAACTTTTACTTTATATTATTCTATGTAATTTTTTATATTTTTTATTTATTTATTTTATGTTTATTTTTTTATTAGTATGAGTTTGTTATATGTATAATATTTATTATCACTCAATAGGTTTTGGGGCGATTTTCTCTATTTTTCGTTTGTGTTAGTTTATGAATTTTTTGGTGATACGCCTTTCAAATAATTTTTTCATAAAACCTTTACAGAATCGTATAAAACAGGGAAAGAATCATATAGCCTTGTCCTAATTCACACGACTTTTATTTAGTATTTAAAGATCACTTAATAAGAATTACGTGATTTTTTTTCATTTTTCGTGTGTGTTAGCCCAAAAAATTCATGGTCTAACTAACACACACACACAAAACAAAACAAAAAACCACCTAATTCTTGTTGAATGACTCCTAAATGCTAAAAGAAATATTGCACAAATCAAACCAAAGCTATTGAATTCATACTCGAGTCGAGATTAATTATAGTAAGAAAAAATAGTTTCTCATTGTGATGAAGTAACTAAGAATAGGAAAAGTATCTCATTTAGATTTTCTCATCCACCGATAAATTCACCAATTATGAATTGGATACTTTAACCATCAGTCTATAAATGCAAAAGAGTTAGTGAATAAATCGATTTTGATATTCCTCCTCGACCTTCTATTTCTTCCTTTAATAGATAAATGATTAAGAGTTCCAATGTACTATGAGCCCCTTGTAACAGAAAGCGTTGTTTAGGCCTTTACTTGGACGTAAAAAGGGGAAAAAAGAAATGGAGATGCGGGGGATCGAACCCCGTGCCTCTCGCATGCAAAGCGAGCGCTCTACCATTTGAGCTACATCCCCTGATGCTTCTTAATTTCTTCAAATTTAGAATATTCTATATGATCAATTAGATTAATGAAGCACCTGTACTCACTCTAATGAGTTGTTTTGAGGGAAATATTTATTTAGATACACAATGTATTGTCATGGGAGAGTAGAGTGTACGCAGACCTTCCTCCTACTTCGTAGAAATCGGGAGATTATTTTCGATAAACCTTCGACTCAAAAAAGTGCATGTTCTATTATTCAATTATATCATACTCTTTCATGCGATCTCAAAATATGAGACCATGAAATTGTGAATCTTGAGTACTAGTTAGTGTACATTCTTGACACAGTTATTTCATACTTTTTCATGCAATCATCACATTTGTATTTTGCACATAATCAAGGAACAAGAATAAACTTTGTGAAAAATTTACAAAGCAGATGAGCATTTCTAACACACTAAAAGAAAAAGAGGAAAACAGAATACATGTACATGATGTAACACTACATATTCAAAATTACTGATCCGATCTGATAGGCTGTCGTAGAGGGAAAGAGTTTACCAACCACGTAGCTTGTGTGTAGCGCGTTGGCCTCATGTCTTCAGAACGATCATAGTATCGCCACTCATCTAATAAAAAATCAAAGTCCCTGATACTCACAAAATAATTGCCTGCAGAAATGCATTTGGCATAGATTCGCGCTGGATGGCTAGCTCATGTCTTGTCTCTCTATATCTAGTGTTTCCTGAGGTTCGGGGAAAATCTCACTTGATGATCTCTTACATGACGAGGAATGCTCGTTACCACTGCTATGAGAATGAGATCCTACTCTTCCTGACTGTTTTGAGTTCATGTCAGCATCTTTGCTTGTTTGGCCACTAGCATTAGTACCATCCTGTGAGCTATGATGCCAACTACCAAGAAAAGCAGCACTCCATGATCGTCTTGATGAAGTATTTCGTAGCCTTATAGAATTGAAACTTCCTTCCCTAACAACCTTGAAAGGGTTCTCAAGAGCTTTAAGGACGCGTCTCATTTCAGGACGTCTAGAAGGCCTCGGATGAAGACATGCTTTGGCTACTAGTGCTACAGCCCACATCTCTTCCAATAAGTCATCGTCTATAATTAGTGATGGATCGACTATCTTGGACACTAGTTCTTTCTCACGTATAGTGATGAAAGGAAGAAGTTTGTCCAACCACTCCTTGGTTGAGGCATCGTCTAAATGACTTACGCCAACCTTACCAGTTACAAGCTCGAGTAAGACCTTCCCGAAACAGTATACATCATAAGTACTGCAACTTGTAAATGAAGATCCTGTTCATGCATAAAGGCAGCATATGAGAAATTTGGAAAAATAATCTATTCAACTATGAGTTTTTTACGAAAAGACTAGTACATACCAGCAGCGTCTCCCTCAGGATTCCTGTTTATTGCCAAGAAGAAACATAATATATCTTAGAACATTGAACAAAAAGCAATATGCAGAAATGTAAACACTTAAATCTAACTAAATGTCTATTACATTTCTTACAAATCTGGAATTGGAAGATACTAAAAAAGTGCAGCAATACTAGTAATACTTACTTTGACGTGCGGAAAAACTTTGTGATCAAATTCTGGCTATCACCTTCCTGTGCACACATGTCACTCAAACTTCCCAACCTTACTTCAAACTTATCGTCGAGAAGGATACTGCTAGCTTGAACATCTCTTCAAAAACCAGAAAATGCAGATATAATTAGCTTGGTGGACAACATTATCAGACAAGAAAGCAAGAAAGTGAAAGAAACAAATACCTATGAACAAGGGGAGGATTACACTCATGGTGCAAATAAACTAATCCTTCTGCAGCTCCTGTTGCAATTTTTAATCTTGTTATCCAATCCAAAGACTGTCCGTTTTCGTCTTCTAAATCTGTATCCCGGGACAACAAATTGAACAAATCTCCATTTGGCATGTATTTATAGACCAAGAATTTCTCATTCTCATGATCTAAGCAATGTCCCAAAAAAGGGACAAGCCTATGGTGTGTTGTCCAATTTAACAACTCCAACTCCAACTTGAATGTTTCTTTTTCAATATGGTGTACATTAACTCTCTTGATAACCACGGTGACACCGCCTTCTAATATGCCTCGAAAAATGTCTCCTGTGTGACCATTCTTGATTAGATTTGTTTCATTGAAGTTGCTTGTGGCTTGTATAATCTGATCATAAGTAAATGATTCGATCGAACCAGATATATCATTAGAGAACTTTACTGGTGCCGGATTATTGCCTCCTTCCACAACAGGACTAACGTTCGATATGCCTCTTTCGTTTAAATTCCCTCTGTAGCATATCTTCCAAAACAATAAAATGACTACAGCCAAAAGCATAAGAACACCAACTCCACCAAAAACTCCAACCATTATAAGCAAGCGTCTATGCCCACGTCTCGAGGGTCTTTGCACTGGAGTTCCAATTCTACCATCAACAAAAACTAGACCCCTATCAGCATAAAATTTACTACAATCTTCTAAACTCCTCTGATTCAATGACCCTGTAAAGCAATTATCCATAACTCGGACACCAGATTTATCCGGTGCTAGTCCTTGAAAATAGTTTTTAGACAGATCAATCGACTGAAAACTCCGAACATCAAATGTCACATTTCCATAGAAAAGATTATTTGAAAGGTTATATGAAGCACCATTAGCACTAAAATAGGTAACTTTTGAAACCACACCAGTGAAATTGTTCCCTGATATATCAAGGACCCTTAAGTGAGACAATGACCACAAAACATCAGGAATTTTCCCTTCGAATCGATTCCAACTAAGATTTATGTACTCCAATACAGAAACATTTGAAGAAAACAAGGTACTAGATAATGCACCTTCTAGCTCATTATTTCCAACTAACAATTTACTTAAATTTCTCAATCTTGATAAATCCTCTGGCAATGACCCTGACAAGTAATTATAGCCAAGATCAAGTTCTACCAACTGAGAAAGATTTGAAATTTCAGCAGGAATATAAGAACTTAAACTGTTAAATGACAAGTTAAGGAACTTAAGTCCAAGAACTGAACCAAATTCAACAGGTATTTGTCCAGACAAGGAATTTGAAGACAAATCAAGATGAGCTAGATTCACAATATCTGACAAAGAACTTGGAATTGAACCTGTAAGTGAATTGGCAGAAAGATCAAGAGCCCTTAAAGAACTCAACTTTCCAAGTTCTAAAGGAACAGTTCCTGTAATTGAATTATTAGACAAACATAGAAAATCAAGATTACTCAAACTCCCAAGTGATGTTGGAAGTGAACCAAGAATTGAACTTGAACTAAGATCAAGTTGTTTAAGCTGAGTTAACTTTTGGCCAAACCAATCAGGAATTGGCCCTGGGAGACTAAAACCTGATGAGTTGAATGATGTCAAGTGAGTAAAATTGACTAAAGAATCAACAGCAAACTGTGGAGACAAATTCCCTTTGTGACTTCTTCTTAGTCCTGTTAACTTTATAGCCACAACTTTGCCATTGTTGCAATGAATTCCAGTCCAATTGGTACAAGGGTCAGATTTTCTTGGCCAGTCTCTTGCTTTGATGCCTAAAGATGATCTTAGATCCAGTAAAGCTTTGTGTTCCATTTGGATTTGCTCAGATAAAACTGAGTAAAAGAAGAAGAAGAAGAAGAAGAACAGAGTTCCCATGAAGTGTTGTAACATTGTTCTTGGATTTTAGGTGTAAGGACTATGATTGATATGTTGTGAAGTTTATGTCTCCATTTTTTTCTTATTTTTCCAGCTGTTTGTTTCAATTTAAGGTTGCTCTAAATATACAGCTGTGAAACTATATATCTCATTCAGTTGCCATGCAAGTAGAAATACCCCCTTTCCTTCTACTTTCTTTTGTTGGTCGGTTTTTACTCGATGTCTGATATTTATTTTTATCTTTTTTTTTTTAGTTGTTGAATTTTTATTCGATATTTGATACTTGTTTTATCTCATTTTTTTTCCTTTTTATTTTTTTATTTGATACTCGCTTCATCTCATTTGTTCTTTTGGTTGATTTTTCGCTCTGTGTCTAATGTTTGCTTTATCACGTTTTTTATTGTTCTTTTTTTGTTTTTATTGATATTTTGCTCCATCGATATTCGATATTTATTTTAGTTTTGTTCTTTCCTTCTTTCTTTTGTTAGTTTTCACTCGATACGCGATACTCGTTTTATCTTCTTTTTTTTTGGGGGTTGTTGATTTTCACTCTCTGATACTCGCTTTATTACATTTATTTTTCTTCTTCTTTTTTTAATTAATTTTCCCTCAACATTCGATACTCGCTTTATCTCATTTCTTTTCGTCTTCTTTTTTTTTAATTGATTTTCACTCGGTATTCAATATTTATTTTATTTCTATCTTTTTTTCGTTTATTGATTTTTCACTCAATATTCAATACTGACTTTATCTCATTTCTCCCTTACTTTTTTCTTTTATTGTTTTCATATTCAGTAATCAATACTCGTTTTATTTTTTTTGCTCGCGCAGTATTTTGTCTTGATTAAAATTTAATATATGAGGTAACTTGTTTTTAAGACTATTTATATACGCGTCTTAATTTGATTTGACACAAAAAAATTTTTGAAAAAATACTACTAGTAGATATCAAAGTAAGAAATGATGGAGAAATACATACTTTAAAATTGAAATAATTTTTTAATTCAAATTCTTAAAATACTTTAATATCAAACTTTTTGAGACATTCAAAATTTTTTTAAAAAAACCACATATATATTGGATGAATTGAGTAATGACTTTTAAGTAGTGGCTTACACATTTATTGAATTTTTCAGCTCAAAATATAAATTTGTTCACACTAAATAAGTGTCAACATTAAATATTTAAAAATACAATTTTTTATTTTATTTTTTCCTATCTATTGGATGCCAATTTAATAAATTAAAATCTTTTTTTTATATGTCATTTAATTGGCCAACACATTTGAAATCAAGTGTCAAATTTCCTTCATTATATAAGCAAAAATGTTGTATGTCCTACTTTAGATTTTTTTTATTCATAAAGGCATTAATTGTGAAAATAGTATGTTCAACTGCCACAACTGCTAAATTAAATTTAAAAATAAAATAAAATCAGCATTAAAAAAGAGTACCATTAATTAAAAGTTTAGAATAGTTACTGTATTTTTCTTTGTAATAGCGAGTACTAGGAGAGGTAAAGATAAGTCGAGGTGATTGAAAAAGATATGACGTATCTGCAAGTAAACTTAGATAGGATCAAGGATTAGAGTAAAATGTTGATAGCTAGTCGAGGGTTGTTGTCTGGTTTTTCACTTTTTCTTATCAATTTGTTGCTATTATTATTTCTCTTCTACTATCTTATTTTTCGATTATAATGTTATTTTCTGCTTTATTTATAACATGATCACTATGTTGAATTTGTTAGAAATCAACTAAGCTCAAAGTTGTAACTTTCACCTTCAAGTTTATTTGTTAGAGTACCGAAATGAATATAATCTCCATTAGAAATATATAACACTTTTAATTTGCTAGTACCAAAAAGTGGATACGATGATTCTTCTGTCTATCAATTATCTATTACCGCATGCATTATACGATGAATGTGAAGAAATAAATCCCTATATCTTCAGAAGCATTGACAGATATATAATTTTTCCGAAGGGGAGAGGGGCGAAAAATAATAATATAGTGCTTGAGATTCCCTTATGGGAAACCTTTTTTAATTCATTTTGGGGTCCCAATTATAGCTAAATTCATGATAATTGATAGTTAATTTAGTTGACTCTATTGCAATTTGCAATAATAAAACCATATAATAATAATGCTATATATTAAAATGTTTTAATGAAGAAATTCTTTAAGACTCTTAAGTCAAAAATTTTGTAATTAGCATCATGACTAAATTATAAAAAATGTGCTAATCATTCTCTTTAGAGTAAATTATGTTAGATATTTTAAAAAACTATGAAGATTTGTAATCTTATATTGAAATATAATTTAAACACTTTAATGATACCCCTTATTATATATATATATATATATACTATTAAAAAATCATCAGAAATCAACAACGGACAATTCTGTAACTAAACAATAAAATTTTGCGATTACAAAATTTTATTAGCTATAAATAATTAGTAATAGATTAACGACGAAATTTATAATTATTTTTTCATTTTTTGTAATTTCTGAAAATAGCTATTAGTCCATTAACCTATTATCTCGTTTTCCGGTTAAACCCTAATTTATAATACAGGATAATAGATCATTATAATCAGACTTTTTCCTGGATTCTGTGCATAGTGAGAGTTTTAATGTATCAAACTTGTCCTTCAATTACACTATTATGAATGTTGAATAATAATATGATTGATAGACGATGAAATCAATATAATTCATTCGTTTTTATAAGGATTTTCGATAATCGATGACACAGAAAAACATGTTCTACCAATACATTGACCTTAGACATTTCTAGGTCAATAAGTTAAAATAAATAGTAACACTCTATTAAAAAACATGCACCTATCAATACTCAAAAAGAGAAATTTTTTCATGTGACTCAATTGATTATGAAAGGACTTTTGAGCTGCAACTAGAGGTGGGCATGATATGGTATGGTATAATATTTAAAAATTTGGTATGATAATTTTAATTTTTGATATTTAAAAGTATGATACCATTATCATATCAAATTAGCTTGGTATGGTTCAATATTTTTAATTTTGATTTTGATATTTTATGATATGATTATTTGGTAATCATAATTAATTTGACTTCAAATTAATATATTAATATAATAATGAAGTATAACTTTAATAATATTAAAAACGTAATTAAGTGATCAAATACTATAAATATTTTAAAGTCGTGGACAATGAATAATACAAAAGTTAATCAATATTTTTAAATTTATTTTTCTCAAAATTTTCTTCAACAAGGTCTCAAAAGTTTATTTGTATATATTTATATTTAAAATAATCAGAAACTTAACACACACATATATATATATATTATTTCGGTATGGTATACGGTATTTCAGTGTTTATTTTTTAAATCCCAAATACCATTTCGAAAATAAAAAAAATTATAAGTCATACCAAATACCATAATGATCATACCATTATATAAAATTCCGTTTCAATATGGTATTCGATATATACCGTACCATGCCCACCCCTAGCTGCAATGCATTAGCACAAAATTTCTTATCACATCTTTTATTTTAAATTTTTTTAGTACTTAATTCTAACAACATGATCAGACTTATCTATATTTAATTTTCACTTTTACTTGATCCTTACACTTGTTCACTTTATGACGGTTTACTAGAGTCTCTTTCCTCCTCCTTTTCTGGTCACTCCTAGGGGTCGAGACCCCCACAAAGGAGAAGGGAATTGATTGAACATCTCAACTCACATATTCATTATAACATTTGTGTTAAAGTACATGTCTTGAATGCATCTAAAGAAAGTCATATTTTTCGAAATCAACCTGATATGAGATTTATTTTGAAGCAAGATATGGTTGGTGTTAGTTGTTCGTTCTATAAGACTTCCTTCTCGTTCTTGGTGGTTTCTCAAGATTGAACTTTTTTGTTCAACTCAAATGTTGGACTTCGTTCAAGAATATTATGTGTTTGTATATATGTATACGTGTCTTAAATATATTTGATGTTTAATAATATCATATATATCTCTTTATAATAAGTACACGTGTATATAACTCTATATGGGGGTGGGGTGCAGTGGCGAAGCCACATAGTAATCAGGCTCGTCGTCATCCAAATTCTCTTCGGTGAAAAAATATATTATTTTTATATAATAAAAATATTTGTTTATATATATATAATACATGTCGAACTCCATTCAATTAGTTCGCATGTCTACTTAAAATTTTAAACCCCCTTAAAGAAAATTCTGAATCCGTCAGTAGTGATGGGTTGGGGTAATAGTAGTGTAGTAGGTTAGACCAATGTCCAATTTTCTTTTTCATTGAATGTCCTCACTACTTATGTAGTTTTCAGTGACATAAAGACAAGACAAAGACAACTTGTGGGGTATTTTTGACTTGGTCAGATAGAAAAAAATCCAAACATATTGCCCTCTTTTCTTCTTGGATTATACAAAAATTATTAGGGTTTGAAAGCAACTTCTTTAGGCCAATTATTCAATCAAGTTGTTCTTCCTTTGAGTTTCCTTCAATTAAATCAATAAGCTTTTTTGGTTGATTTAGGGCGACTGACCCTCTTTACGAGTTTTTTGATCAATAGGTCGGTTGAGGAACCGTGATCCTCTTTTATTAGTAGGAATAGACCAAAATCTTACTCGTTTTCTTTAATTAAAATTCAAAAGACAAAGATTGATGAATCTATCTAAGAAATCTATTTTATGAGTCTTTTGTATATTCAGGTCTATTTCTTTTCAATAATGTTTAAAGGATACAACATGTGTGATATTTTTACGATAGAGTAACCAACTTTTTAAAAAAAATTCAACTATCAATATCTATTTACTTTGAAAATATTTTTTATCAGATTGTGTTTTTCAAAAAACATATACTTCTGAAGAAAATAACAATTTGTGTTTAATTAATTAATTTTAAAAATACTTTTATCGATATCAGCGCGATAATTTATTCTTACCAAGGTCCCAAAAGTGCTATAGAAAATAGGTAATTTTAGGTTATATATAAAAAGCAACTTCCAATAAGTTTTATTTTTTTTTTATTTATTAACTTGATCTATTTTTATCTGTTCAAATTCAACTCAAATCACATGTCGGCAAACCATCAATAGTAGTATTAATTTTAGACATGAATTTTTTTTTTTTTAAAAAAATTGCATGTAAACACTCATACAATTTAGAAAATTGGCATTTTCTATAATTAGTTGCCACTTACCACACACAAAATAAAATAAAATAAAATAAGGACAAAGACATTAGAAAGGTCACCACATTTAAAAGTATAGGTGCAAAAATTCCCAAAAAGAGTAGGGTATAATATAATAAGAAGACTATAGTCTATTTATTGAATAGTCTAATAATATCAACTATAACTAGTCAACCAATTATCTAGCTTATGGTCTATCAAATTTGTTATATTTGAAAATTTGCACAAATAATTCATCTTATAAGTTATAATAAGCTCACTATTTATATTGAGCACATGGATTACTTTTAGAGTTCTAGTATTTCGATAATGATGACTGTTCAATTGATTATCTTTTGATTTATGCGATTTTATTTAGTGAGAGAATTGAGAATTTTACTGAGTGAATGTTTAAGATATATAATCCAACTCTTCCCCACCACTTGAAAAAATTACAAAAAAATCCTACTCTCTCATATTCTTCTATACATCACTTCATGCGATACATTATAATGTACGCGATGTATCAAGACATTAGGTGATATATCTAAAATTGAGACACTATGTATCAAAATATTGAGAGATATATCTGAAACTGAGACGTGATATATCAGAACATTTTGGGATGTATCTGGATTGCAACAAATTTAAGGAATTTTTGTAAATTAGAAAAGAGTACGGATAGATTGTAATTAACTCCTTACACAATGGGATTCTACGAAATTCTACCATTATCTACAAGTATTATGTGGGTGTATAATATATAATCCAAATACAATAGGTGTATAACCGTATATAATCACCAAATAATTTGTGTATATCAGCTAAAATATAAATAGTAAATCCAATCAGTTGCTTAGGTAAAGATCTCTATAGTAAAGTAGTCATCCGGCCCAAATAAGTGCAACTTTCCTGGCCCAATCAAGAATTTGGGCTTCTTACAAAGCTGCAATTAAGTATATGGGCCTATTGACAAGATATATGGGCCTTTGCTAGGACTATATCAACTAAGACACATGGTTGACAAACATTAACCATGTTTCAAAAGAAGAAAAAATTACGCAGATAACCAAACGTATATCGATTAGCTAATATAGTTATAGTTTGAATTAATTACGGCTCGCGACAAACAGTTAGCTATAATTACAGTTTGAGTTTTGTATAATTCACGCGATTTATATAAACGCTGTGCACGATTATAAAAAAACTATGCATGAATCAAATTGTATACCGAAATACAAACACTGTGAATTGTATATCAAATTATACAAACATTGTGCATGATTATATAGCGAAATATACAAACATATACAAAAACTGCGAACTGTATAGCGAATTATACAAATGTTGGATGAATTATACAAACGCTGTTATAACTATAGTTACGAAATTTAATAACTCAAACTATACCTATGGAGCATAATCATGCTTTATGTGTTTGCCATTAATGAAATTTGCTCTTTTAAGAAATTGGCCTAAAATAACCATTTACCTTTTAGCCAAAATTTTAGCACCACATTATCTATAATTAATTTTTTTAGAAATTAATTTTTAATTTGATCTTATCTAGACATTGATTCTAAGTTACTAAGACTTTCTCACAAATTTTTTGACCTAACATATTAATATTTTGGCTAAAAAAATTAAATTTATTACTCACAAGAAAATCTAAGATAAATTAGTTATAATTAATTTATGACTAATTTGACCATATTTTTGAATGTTTGTGTCTATTTCATTTATGGCCAATTTTCATTATCATTTATGACTAATTTTCAAGTAGACCATACTTTTGTCTATTTGTGTTTCTCAATTGCTATATATATTGAGTATTCATGTTAAATTTTTTTGTATCAAAATATCAAAGTTGTTTGATTTTTTTTATATTTACATAAATGGCCTCGAATTCAACATGGACTTGGGAGGAACGTAAGAAATTTTTAAATGCATTGGCTATTCATAACTTGGATGAAACACCAAGTATGTGGCGTTATTTAGTTAATGTCACAGGCAAAACTGAGGAAGAAGTGAAATTGAAGTATGAAAAAATTATGATTGAAATTAAAAAAATTGAGGCTACTCTAATTCCTTTGATTAAAAATGAAGATGTTCATAACAACAATCATGAGGATGATAAACAAAGGTAAAACTAATATTTCTCTTTGATCTCAAATTATTGTTAATTAATTAATAATTAGATAGAAGTAGTGAGTAATTTACCGTCACATGTAAAATCACATTGTTAACAGCCTTTGACAGAAATGCAAGGTAAGGCTGCTGCGTACAATAGACCCTTATGGTCGAGCCCTTTCCTGAACCCTGCGCATAGCGGGAGAAGGATCTCAAGCTCATTACCACATTATCTTTTTTTTTTTTTCATTTGTTTGGGTTAATGAAATTATTAGTTGTTATTGTATGGACAGTGTTGAAGGAGAAGGATCTCAAGCTCAATTAGAAGCAAGAAATGATAAAGAAGATGGAAACTCAAATGCACCAAACAATTAACAAATTAAAGAAGGATATTTGGTGAAATTATTGCCTTCATTTTCCATATTATATATTTTTATTTAGTATTTTAAGGGATATTTTTATTATAAGCAAGTACTTTTTCTAAGTATGTTATTTGTAAGATGACTCAAAAACATGTTAATTTCTAAGTATTTTGTTTGTAAGTCATTTGTCTAACATTCAAATTGCTCTCTAGCTATCATTGTGTAATCATATAAATTCTCCAATTTCACTCCTAATTATTTAATTATTTCACCCTTTGGGAATTAATTAGATGAGAGAGGGAATTTAGCATGTGTTAATTAAAAAGAAGGCAAACATGTCCCAATACATCCAATGTCAGATAGCTGTCAAAAAACATAAGCCAAAAAACATAGACTTTTTTGCTTATGAGTTTTTTCGTTCAGTACTTTCATGTTGAGATTAGTTACTATTCACTTTTGTGAATGAAAAAAATATATCTATCATATTTTTGAATTCTTATCTGAATCAAATTTTATATGTCTGGTGCTTTATCTTTGTTCGTGCTCTTCTGTTGTTCCTCAATAGCTCAGTGGTAGAGCGGTCATCTGTTTCTCATCACGTTCCGTGAATAGCCGTCGGAATAAAGATGAATTATTTTGTGAAAGAATTTTTGGTCCTCTGAAAAGCGAAATTTGAGCTTGTGGAAATTATAGTAGATTACTTCGACTTCTACCATATGATTAATTAAGTAAATGATAATAATAATTTATCATAGATGTTTCTTGAGAATGTAGCACTATTAAGAAAATTAATCCTTTAATATAACGATAGAGTATGAAATAATTACTCTTTTTGTCCTATTTTATATAATATGTGACATTTTTTCTTTTTTAATTTAGTCCCGGTCAAAATGAATATCACCTTACTGTATTTACAAACAATTTAACTTTAAAATTCTTTTTTTACCCTTAATAAAATAAATCTCAGTCACAAAAATATCTAAGAATTATTTTAGACCATAAATTTTAACAATCTTTTTTTTCTTAAACATCGTGCCAAATCAAAGAGTGTCATATAAAATGAGATGAAGAGAGTACTATTTTTATCTTGAATTCCAAAAGCGATAGCTATAGAGTATATGTAAAAAGAGTTATAAGATGTCAAAGTCGCTATGTGAATATTTTAACACAAGACATAAAGTATTAATTCTTTATTTATTCGTTATACTATTTTCACTAAAGATAACATCAAAAGCTTATATAAAACATGAGACTGGTGTATGAATCAATCATCAAAAAGCAAAAATACCATAAATTTGGAGACCTCAAATTGTCCAATAAATGTGTAGTATACTAGAGTATGTTGAAAAGAGAGTTCTTATTAGTTGAGGGAAGATGTTCTTTCTGTGGAGTTTGAGAATCAATACTTGTCCAAAGTTTGTTGAGTTACACTTTGTGATTAAACTGTTGTATTATGGAGGGGACAAGTCAATAAGAATACTGTTGGATCGATGAAAAGTTTTGTTGTAGTGGACTTGAATCTCCTTAAAGAGAGTGAGATATCCGCACCTTATCAACCTGAAGATTTTTATTTTCTTCAATTTACTTTTCAATTGTTATTTGTAATTTTCATCAATAAATTATTTTAAATATAGTGTAAAAAAAAGAATAAAATTCAAATACCACGTTTAAAGAACCAACAACTATATGATTCTCTCTTCCTAAAAAAGATGAATAAATCAAAAGTAAGATGTAATATCCATAGTTGAGTTAGGACATACTTGTCTTTTTGTTCCAAAGGCTCTAGCCAACCTTTTCACTTCCTTTTTTTCCATTTTTTTTTTGTGAACTACGACTTGGTTTTTCAAGGAAGGAGCGAGGAATTAATTAAGGAGAGAAGAGGAAGAAGAAGGTAAGTTTCTAAAACTAGTGATAGAGAATTAAATGGTATCTTCATGGCTATAGAATAAGGGGTTAAGAGTTTAAGAAAATTAGTGATTAAAGAGATAGAAAAATTGTTAAATTCTTAGTATTTGATGTAAATCTCTGTTCTAATCTTCATCTACAACCTTGCCAAGACTCTTAGTATGATAATTTACTTTGGGTGTTGAAATTTAATGATAAGAGACAAGTAATTGATAGCAAAGATAGCTTTGAATTATGAATTAGATGAATGAGATGGTTAGACTAGTCAAAATTATTAAATTATCATATCAAATTAAATTACTCATGGCTTGGGAATTATATATATATAGGAAATCAGAAGTCTAAAAAGGAATTGAGGATTCTAAAGTTAGTATAAATTTAGCTTAAACAAAGGAAGTGACTTGAGTTTGATAGGACATGATTTATAAATTGATTGAGGAAGCTATTCAAATTGCTTGGGTGACGAGTTTGGTATTTTCAATACGAGTTGTTTATGAAGTAAATGTATTATCAAATGTTTGAACTTCCACATGGATAAATTTTTTACTTGATTTGATACTGAAATAGATTTTATAAGATAAGTATATTGATAAATGACATGATTAATGTTAGTGAAAGAATTTGACATTTACTTGAGATATAAGTACTTTTACATGTGTTTTCGTTATGTTTGACATGATATGATTCTAAGAGGATGTTTGGCTTAGCTTAAAAGTTGATTTGTGTTTGACCATTTTTAAAGTAGCTTAAAAAAAGTTAAAAAATTGCTTAAAATAAGTTAAAAGCTGGGATCCCCCAACTTTTTATTTTCAGCTTATAAACTCTTATGGTTCGACCAAAACAATTACCTTTTTGCCCTAAATATTTTTTCATAATACCAAAAATGCCCTTAAGTAAATAACCCTAAATATTTTTTCATAATACCAAAAATGCCCTAAATATTGTTTGAAGGGTATTTTAGACATTTTTAATTAAAAAAGTGCTTAACAACACTTATGTGCCAAACACATCAATAACTTTTTTTCAGCTACAACACTTTTATCCAAACACATAACTACTTATTTTTCAAATAAATTTCAACACTTTAAAAAGTACTTTGAAAACACTTTTTAAAAGTTATTTTTTTTTCAGCTAAGCCAAACGGGCTCTAAGACTTAAATGCCTTATATAACTTTGGAAAAACTTATATGATTTATAAAGAAATGTATAAATGGGAGTAGACCTTGTTGGATCCCGTACCTAATGGTGGGTTCGTGAGACCTGATGCACCTTTTATTTACCAATTACATATAGAGCCCTCACTAGTGTGAAGGTAGAACTAGCATACCATTATTGTTGGGCAAATGCTTGATCCTTTTCCCCGCTTGTGAAGTTAAGATAGACACTTTAGGAGTTAAAGTAGTGGTAGGAATACAAGTGTTTATAGTTCCCAAAAAGGAGATTCTTCCACTATACAAAAGAATAGTAGGGTTACAAGAATATGTTTACAAAAGATATCCTTCCTCTAAGGTGACCTCTAAGGTGACTTATACAAACTTAAGGATTAGGACTTCTTAATCTTTATACTCTCACTTATAGTTGATTGCTCTTAGATTTCTAGGATAACTCTCAAGTGGATTCTCTCACTTGGATTGCTAGGATAACTCTCAAGTGGATTCTTACTTCACCTGGGATTGCTAGGATTATCTTGGATTTCTGGATGGTTACAAATGAGGGCTCCTACCTCTATTTATACTACTCCAATCCACCTCCTCAATGAATGGTGGAGAAGATGTCTCTAGAATGCTCCACACATTCTAGAGAGTCTCTACTCTTCCACTCCTTTCTACACTCTTTGAATTTTTTCCATACTCTTCCATAAGGTTCCACACGTCTCCAGAATATTCCAGAGGCTTTCACATTTTTCTACATGCTTCCATAAGCTTCTAGAGAGTTCTATACTTCTCTAGAGTTCTCTGGATCATTCTAGAAAATTCTACACTTTTCTAGAATTTTCTAGAATCTCTCCAATTAAGGAAGGAACCCAACAGTTATCGATATCCCTCGAGTTGGGATTTATTGATATGAAAATTTTGACTTCTTTATGAGGGGTCCACAGTTATCGTCTATTCCTTTAAGAAGATAGACACATCGATTACATGATTCATTCTTGGAAACCTCCCAAATATATAAGATTGATATGAAAGTATTTTACTGTGTTACTTACTAAACAACTAAGATGATTTTGCTTATACGAGACAACAAGATTAATTATGGTTATTGATTTTTTGAAAAAGACATTTATTGTAACTTTGATTATTATCCTAACATGTTTTCTCACTTGTCCCTTATTAAAACAGTCGTGGTTAAGTTTTATTACTCACTGAGCTAGTGTATCACTCTCCACTAATTTTTTCCAGAGAATACAGGTAATCTTGGCGAGGATTTCAGTAACTAAAGCTAGCAAATTACTTTCTATATTGAGCCTCACACTTGTTCGCGTGGGCAACAATCTTATTTACTTGTTATGGACCTTTTTTTTGAATTCTTAGAGTCGCTCCATAGTCGTTTATTTTATTTGAGTCATGAGTATTCCTTGTTATTATAGATATGTGACAAGCTTTGACTTTTCCTTTCGTTTGGGAATGAATCGTTATTATGACGTGGTGAATAAACCGATAATATATATTTTGTCTTGGTTTGATGATTTAATGGTTGTGTTGCTAATTTCTGAGACAGACAAAATTTTTGGATAAACCTAAAAATAGAGGAAATTCTGCTCGATTTTCTGTAGAATGCTAGTCAGGCTTGTTTTGAGATTCTCTCCCTTAGCGTCGATCATGATCCTAAATTGGATCGTAACATAAAATCTTAATGATTTTCTTCTAATAAGGTATTGACACTTTTGCAAAAGGCAAGAATGTTACATCCTAACAAATATTTCGATCGAAACTACTAATATATGTTTCAAAACGTAAATATTTATTCATACTCAATATACATACAAATATATATATGTATGTATGTATGTATGTATATACTAAAAGAGTTATTAATATTATATAAATATTCCGATCAGGATTATTGATTGTAGGTTCATCCATGACGATTTAGTGAAAAATTATAATAGTCAATACGCGATTCACACCACAATTGTAGGAGTTTTGTGGTCATGAAAACAAAGTTCAGGATTATCTTAATTTTTTTGTGTGTTTTGACCTCAAAGTTTATGAGTTCATTCATGATTACCTAGTGAACGATACTAATTGCTTATACAAAATTCACATCATTTTTTTAAAAAAATTTTTGCAAGTCATGAAACAAGACTTTAGGATTATCTCAATTTTTCGAGCATATTAGTCCATTAATTTTTTGAAGTATGGCCAACCAATATTGTTTGATCTCAAATTTTGTGAGTCCATCCCTAACAACCTAGTGGATGATAATAATGGCTTATACATGATCCACACAACAATTTTTGGAGTTTTGGGGGATACAAAATTGAAATTCAGCATTATCTTGATTTTTCGTGTGTATTAGTCCATAAAAATTTTTGAGTATGGCCGATCGATTCTGTTTGGTTCCCAAATTTTATGGGTATATCCGTGATAATCTAATGAATGATATATAACTTATAATTATATAGGATCCACATCAATTTTTTGTTTAAAAATTTGGGGATCCCAAAACAAAAATTGGAATTATTTCATTTTTTTCATGGATATTAACAAGTCCAAGAATTTTTTGAAGTATGGCCAGTCTACACTTTGGCCTCCAATTTTTTGGGTTCATCCATGAACACCTAATGAATGATAAATATAAAATAATATTGTACATTTTGTTATTTTAGGTGTGTTTTTTATACTTTATCTCTATATATATTATGCGTTTGACAAAATATAAACGTATGATTATCTCAATTTTTTGTGTTCAATAATTCATGAATTTTTTGGAGTATGTTTCCATATATGACGATCTAATGAATGATAATCATAGCCTATACATGATCTACACTTTTTTTTAAGCTTTAGGCTACGGAATAGGAGTTTAGAGTTATCTCTTTTTTTTTTACGCATATTAGTTCATGAACTTTTGAAAGTATGACCGACTAACTTTGTTTAACCTTAGCTTGAAGTATGAACGATCGGCTCTATTTGATCCTAAAGTTTGTGGATACATTCGTAATAACCTCGTGAATAATGATTATAGCCTATATAGGATCTACACCACATTCTTTGGAGTTTTGAGGGGAAAAAAATGAATTCAAATATACAGCCTATACATAATTGAGATCACCTTTTTAAAATTTTAGGGTCACGAACTAGGAATTCAAGATTATCTCAATTTTATAGGAGAATTATTTCGTAAGGTTTTTGAAATTTCGACGACCAATACTGTTTGAGTTTAATTTTTATAGGATCCATCTATGATGGCCTAGTGAATGATAATAATGGCCTGTATAGGATTCTCACACTTTATTTTGGAGTATTGAGGCTACAAAACAATAATTTAATGTTATCTCTATTTTTTGTGTGTTTAAATCATAATTTTTTTAGAGCATGATTGATCGACTCTGTTTGATCATAAATTTTATGGATCCATCATGACAACCTAGTAAATGATTAATATATCACCAAAGGATCCAAACTATATTTTTTAGAGTTTTGGGATCAAAAAATATAAATTAAGAATTATCTCGATTTTTTCATGTATAATAGTTCATTTATTTTTTGAAATAGGACCGATCAATTCTGTTTGACTCCAAATTATATGATCTCATCAGTAATGATATAGTGAACGATAATAATAGCCTATACAGGATCCATCTCACTTTTTTTTGAAGTTCCAAGATCACGGATCATGAATTATCTCAATTTTTCATATCATATTAGCACATGAAATTTCTGAATTATAACCAACTGACTCTATTTGACCTCAAATGTTATGGGGTCCATTTGTGACGACCTAGTAAACGATAATTTGTGTGTACGTTACTTTCTCACAATTTTTTTTTGCCATACTAATTTTTTGTCTTAAAAATTAAATTTATTACTCACAAAAAAATTTAAGATAATTAGCTATAATTAATTTATGACAATTTTTCAGTTGGACCATAATTTTGTCTGTTTGCATTTCTCAATTGCAATATATATAGAATATTCATGTTAGTTTTTTCTGTATCAGAACATCATAATTTTTTGTATTTTGCAAAAAATGGCCTCAAATTTAGGATGGACTTGGGAGGAACATAAAAAATTTCAGAACGCATTGGCTATTTATGGCATTGACGAAACACCAGGTATGTGGCATTATTTAGTTCGTGCTACTGGCAAGACTGAAGAAGAAGTGAAGGCGCACTACAATAAAATTATATTAGGAGTCAAAAAAATTGAAGCCGATCTACTTCCCTTGCCTAGAGATGATGGGGTAAGTGATGGTCAGAACAACAATCGCGAGAATGATGAACAAAGGTAAAATTAATATTTCTCTTCGATCTCAAATTATTTTTATTTAAAATTAATAACTTGATAGAAGTTGTGAGTAATTTAATGTCATATGTTACAAATTTATTACAATATTTTTTTTCTCCATTTGTATGGATTAAATGAACTTGTTATTGTATTGACAGGTCAAATTAGAAGCAAGAAATGGACAGAGAATGAAAATTCAAAAGCAGAAAAGAAATAATAAATTTTAAATTTTTTTTTACCATTTATTTTTATTTAGTTTGTCAATGGATATTTTTATTATAATAAACAAATACTTGTTATAAGTATGTTGTATCCAAATTAATGAATTTTTCTATAAATTCTACTGCATTATTTTTATTTATTTATTTTATTGTGTACCCTTCTGGGGGCTCGATTTTGAGACGAGGGTTTTCCGGAAACAACCTCTCCATCTCTAGGAGATAGTGGTAAGGTCTGCGTACATTTTACTCTCCCCAAACCCCACTTGTAGGATTCCACTGGGTATGTTATTGTTTATTGTATTTTATTGTGCACCCTCAGGAATATTAATTATTCATCACTGATAATTAAATTTTACTATAAATAATTAAATATGAATTTATCTGTAACAAAAACTAATGAATTTTGACAAATTGGGAAGTTTTATTCTTGATCTGCTTCTATGGTTGATTTTTTTTTTTTTGGTTTTGGTTTATTTACATTGATGTAGATTGTTATAATATAAATTTCAAATTAGGAATTAGATAAAAAAAATGATTCTCAAAATTGGCAAAAATAATTTATAATGTGAAACAACCAATAGAAAAGTCAGAATAATTTATTCAACTATTAAAAATTATATAATAAACTTTTTTCTTTTTAGTCCGTCGTAAAAAAATATTTTCAATAACTAAATCACATTATAAATTTTTTTTGTTCATTATAGAAGTGTAATCTCAAAACCAAAAAAGAAAGCTCAACTAGCTCTAGACTCATTGATACTAATGTAGTCATTTAATAAAACGTATAAGAATAATACTAAATCAAATATATTTAAAATATTTTAAAAAAAATTCTATTTAATTCATTTTCAGAAGGTCGAACACGAGAAAGTTGGAATATTTCTTTAGTGTTTCATAGAATACCTTCAAATATTCCTGTGGGTCCAAAGGGAAAATTACACCAAATGGTAATATCAATTTCAACTGACTGAAAAGTGTGATTTTTTATTTATTTATTTTTTGTTTTACTTATTATTTTGCCTAATTATTTATTTATTTTTAAAAAGAATTTTTAAGAAAAAACAAAAATTGAAAACGTGATAATGCCTAGCTCTACTTACCACACTTATTTTGCATGTTTTAGCAAAGCTCCAAATCAGTTTCAATTGGTTTTGGGTTGGACACCTGATTCTTTTTATTATTTTTTATCGTGTATAATGTGAACTTACAAAATAAATAAGAGGTGAATTTAATTTTTTTTACGTGTATAGTGCATGTGAACTTACGTAATGAATAAGAAATGAATCTAGGATTTTCTTTTGTGTATGTATAGTGTGGTGTATGGATTCCTTCCTAGTTTTTATCGATTTTTTGAAAAATTTGTTTGATATTAACATTTTTTTTAGCTTTTTGAGATATATATTGAGGATGAATAAAATAAATAAATTTTTAGACACAAAAGTAGTAGTCCAGATGAGAAATTTGTCTGATATTTTGAGATATTATATATGTTAATTAATTATATTGATCTTTCATTTGAATATTAAGTAAATAATTATGCAAAATATTGGTCAGTTTTCCACCTTTTCTTATGGAAGAAGATATATATTACTTATATAATTTTGGTGAAATTATTACATTCTCTATGATATGCATAAACTAGAAAACTTTCAAGAATTTATATTAATTTCCAATTATTTTTTAGTACATACACTTTAATTATACCGATTGATGATACTCGATTTATGGTCTGATTAATTTGGAATTGCTTGAAACAACATTGGAGCCAAGGGTTTATAATCAGAAACAACTTCTCTATCTCTATGAGATAGTGATAAGGTCTGCGTACACTTTACCTTCTCCAAACTCTATTTTGTGGAATTTCATAACTGGATATGCCATTGTTATTATTGTAAAGTGTATTGTGGGCTATAATTATTTTTGTGTATATATTTCTAATTTATTGCTTTGAACACTATTTGATAATACATCATTGTAAATGTTCAAAAGAATCTAATAACTTTAGCCAACTACAAATTCAATAACTTAAATGGATATGGGGTTTGATAATAAGCAAAAATTCGCAAATTATACTTTAAATCGAAAAATTCTATCGATAAAGTAATTTGTTTAGCCTTACAACCGTCCCAAGGTAGTCTTCAGTATTTTTAGCATTCAAGCATTTAATAATCAAGTCAAAACCTCCCTATTATAGTATCATTTGATTAGATAATTGATGGTCTGTCTAAATGTGACGGTAGTGATGATGGTCTGTTGGATAAGTGATGGCCTGTTAGGACTCACCAACTACACTATACCCAATTTTCGCTTCCTTCCCATTTTGGTTTGATATCCCGTACAAAGCATAGAAAAGCCTTTAAACGATATAACAATGAACTATTTTTTATGTAAATAAAACATGAGCTACTACTTTTTTTTTTTGTATATATATGTAATTTCCAAATAAGAAATTTTGTTTGTTATAAACGTCTCTATTAGAGATATATATTGATTATAGGCTAGAAATTTAAATTGTAATAAGAAAATTTATCTAATATTAATGGCTCTTTTAGAATATATATTGAACACAGGTAAAAAATTTAAGTTTTAAAATATAATTGATCGTCCAGATCAAAATGTATGTCAGAAGCTAAAGACCCTTTTATATATATATTCAGTATAGAAAAAAAATTTAAACGGTAATACAACGACATTAGTAATCTAAATTAAAAAAATTATCAGAATTTAATGACTCTAAAAAAGAGAACATATATTAGGGATAAAAAATTTAAGTGGTAAGACACATACCCTTGTTGATGTAGTCATGTAGATGACTTCCTTGTCTCAAAGGAGTCCAAGTATCCTCACTCCAAATAAGGAGTAGGGTCTCCAACAATTTACAAAACTACTTATAATAATTTTTGTTATGGAATGATTATATTATATAATTTTTAATAATTGAGTGACCATTTAAACTGTTTAATTTATAAATAATATATGTAATGCAAACAAATTTGTACAATAATTTTATGATATCATTAATTTGAATATGAAAGATGTTTTTGAATCATCTTTCAGAATCATAATACATAAATTTACTTATAAAAAACAAGATATGAAAAATAAAAATAAAAATAAATGGTATAGAAAATGAAAGACATTTTGAGCAAATATTATTTTCTTCATCTTCTTTCCCATCTATTCCTTCTAATTAACCTTGAGAGTCTTCACCCTGTCAATAAAATAACAAATTATTAATCCAAACAAATTAAATGAGAGAAAATATAACGCAAGAGTTAATAAAATTGTCAAAAACACAATTGAACTATATCACGATTTTCAATTATCAGTTGTTTCTTAAATTACGCCTCAAGCTTACAAGACCAACTACCAGTTGTTTCTTTTTTCCTATTTGTACTATCATCATCTGCTTAACTAGCTAGATGGTGATAGTTCAAGTAGAAAAACAGAACAGTTGATAGCTGAGACATGAAACTTGCTGAAAATATGATAATTCAAATGTACTTTACCTTTGTTCGCCGTTCTTTCTTTGCTATCATGGCCAACACTTTCCTCATTATACTTAGGCAAAGGAACTAAATCCGCCTCAATTTTTTCAATGTCTTCTACAAGCTTTTGGTATTGTAATTTCACCTCTTCTTCATTTTTGCCAGTAGCCTTAGCCACATTAATCCATCTATCTGGAGTCTCTTTGTCATAAAGGGCTAGTGCATTTTCAAATATCTTATTTTCTTCTCGAGTCCAAGAAGAATTGGCCATTTCTACAAGAAAGAAGAAATATGAGGGGTTTGGTTGATAAAAAGGTTAACATGAAGCCCTATATATAGCAATTGAGAAATAAAAGGAGCCTGAAAATATGCTTCTTCTTTTTGAAATAAAAGTTAATTATCGAGATCTTTTTAGCGGGTAATAAATCTAATTTTAAAGACAAGATTAGTAGTTCAAATTAGAAAATTTGTTGATATTAATGGCTTAATTAGAGATATATATTAAATTTGAAGATTCAAAATCAATTAGATCTAAACCAGAAAATTTATCTCATATTACATCTCTTTGAAATTTAGGTTTGATGCGGATACTTTAGGTGTATAAAGATTGAGGAGGTAAAGGGTGATTCGAAGGATGCATAGGGGAAGAGTAACTGAGTCAGACAAGATTTTGGTGGAATTTTGAAAGAGCAAAGGCATGACAGGTACAAAGTGGCTAATTGGATTTTGTAATGTCATTATTAAGACAACAAAAATGTCCAAAGAATGGAGGTAGAGTACCCGAAACACCTCACAAATTCTACACTGACACTCAAATCATTTTTAATATGTGTATATAGACTCGAACTCGATGATTTTTAATTGATCATAGATATTAAGATAAATTCTTAAGTGTGTTAAGTGTATTAGATATGAATTGGAGTCATAAGGAGACTCTGACACCAAGTCAAGTTCAAATGATCATATCTCTTAAAATATGAATGGCTATATGTCCTAAATTTTGCATGAGATCATACAAGGATTAACTTTAAATGATCATATCTCTTAAAATATGAAAAACTATATGCCATATTATCTATCAAACTAAAGATATTAGAGTTTTCTTTTCAAGACCACCAACCATTTGGAAATTCAAGTATGGAGTAAAAAGTTATGACCATTTTACCAGAGGATGCTCCAGTCTGAAGTTTCTGTCCCAGCTATTACGGGTCATCAATAGGACTCGTACTTTGACAGTACAGTCTATACTAATACACATGGAAAGGTCTTGAGACACTCCTAAATTGGTCCTAGATTCCACGGTTTACAAATACAGGTCATACTTAGTACAGTTCATACTTTACAATGAATATTCATGGGGCATGAATTAGCAATTTTAAAAGAGTTTTCAGGGGTATTTTCGTCCTTTCCTTATCTTCCTAAGGATAGACCACGACGTATTAACTTCAAATATTCTTAAGGCAGTCTAAATGATCTCATCTCTTAACCTTCATATGTTATGATTATGACTGAGCTGCTTCTACTCATGATCTTGAGATGTACGTTTATGTTTCTTTCTGCTATTTTACATATTGTACTATTTGATATGTACTTATGTCATTTCTATCAGAGGTGCTATCTTTTTTATCAATGTAGATTCAGGTACGCAGACACGTGTCTTCTTCATCTTCTTAAGTCGAAAGTGTGCCTAGAAGTCAAAAGCGTTGAATGAAGAAGAACACGTGGACGTAATTTTTTATCAAATATAATTTTCAAAACCTCGAACACGAGAACCTAAATACCTCCATATATTCTTGTGGGTCCAAAAGGAAAATTAAAGCAAATGGTAATCAATTTCTCTGTGTAACGTAAAAAAACATTTTTGTATTTATTATTTTGCATTCACGAAAATAATTTGGCCTAATTTTTCTTTTTCATTTTTTAGGGGAAAAAGAAAAGTTGAAAACATGATTATACCTAGGCTCTACTTAGTACACTTCTTTTGCATGTCTTCGATGCGAATCTAGAATTTTTCGTTTATATAGGTATAGTGTGAACTTTTAAGGTGGACAAGTCGTAAATTTAGGATTTTCTTTTGTGCTTGTATATATAGCGTGAACTTCAGAGGTGGACAAGAGGCGAATCTTTCGTGCTTGTGTAGTGTGAATTTCCAGTGTAGACAAGAGACGAATTTATAGGATTTCTTTCTTTTTATGCATGTATAGTATGAAATAATAGTGTGGCATGTTATGTGTGGATTCAATCCTGACTTTTTATAGTTTTTTTAAAAAATAAAAATATTTGGCATTAACGTTTTGTTTTGAGATATATATTCAGGTCGGGTAAAAAAGTTAAATTTTAAAACATAAAATTGGTAGTCTAGATGGGAAATCTATCTGATATTAACATCTTTTTTTGAGATATTTTATGTGTTTATTAGGTAATTAAGTAATTGTATTGATTAATTTACACTTTGAATGTTAAATATTAAATAAATAATATTATATAGTTTTAATATCAAATTGATTTGACCTTAGTCACTCCGCGAACACTTTAACACATGGGTGTCAAAATGAACCCAAATATAAGTAATCTGCTCAAAATTTTATGGGTTGGACTCAATAAGAAAATTTTGAATTGCGTTCAATCTCAACTCGTTCAAGCTCTAACCCATTTTAAAAGAATCTTCAATTGAGTCCAATTTAATCTCTAGTTTCACCCGTTCTAAGATTTTTTACTTGTATTGATGTAATGTATGTTTTCTATCTATTTTATATTTTCTATGATTTATCTATCTATTTATAATTATTTTTTTTTATTTCTTGTGTTGGAATTCAAATTGTGATTATAAAAACTAAATAATATAATATGTTAAACTTATTAAGATTGAGCGGGTTAAATTGGAGGGTTATTACCCAACCCGAATTTTAGCCCATTTAAGTCCAACCCGTTTGAGCCCAAAGTAAATAACAGGGGGTCATAACCCAACCCATTTTAATATGTGATAATTACATTGAAGGACTCTTCACTTAAAATAATTACAAAAAAATAGTCTTCATTGTATAGACATGTATAATCAGTGTATATTTGTGTATCATAATGTATATTTAGTGTGTAACTCATGTATAAGTAATATACATTGTATAGTAGTGTATACTTTATATAACTTTTGACAAACTATATTGTATAGTCATGTATAGTTTCGCTGAATTAGGACTATTTTTTATGTAAATAAAACATTGACTATATTTATTGTAAATTAATTAATTTTTTTGTATATATATAAAATTTCCGCCGATGAGCTCATGTTAATGCATTTTATACTCATGTTGGAGAGATTTTCACTCAAATGATGTCCTCTGTTTCGGTAAATGTTGAGTATCTTAGAGTCATGAATAGTTGTCGTATCTGAATTGATGACTTACATGCGTCCACCACAAGTCAATGGACCAAGTCCCTTGACTCAGCAAAAACAATACAGAAAGTAACAACAACAATATACCCAGTGAAATCCCACAAGTGAGGTCTGGGGAGGGTAGAATGTGCGCAGACCTTACCACTACCTCAAGGTAGAGAGATTGTTTCCTGGAAACCCTCGTCTCAAAAACCTATTGGCAGAAAGGAAAAGAAAAGGAAACCGAAAGAACAACTAATAACGAAAAGCATGATAGTGTGTAAATATGATAAAAATCAACATATATATGACAACACAAGATATAAAAACACGACTAATCCTACTACCCTACTATACCCCAAGTCCAGACATCAACCTAATCCTGCTAACCTATTAGTCTACTACTCTAATTCGTGACTTTCATTTCTTTCTAAGGTCATGTCCTCGGTGAGATCAAGTTTAAAATGCTTTAAATAACAAACACGAGTTTACGTAGAAACCTCTTTGTTCAAGATAGGACAAACCATATCTGTTTCACTGGATTTCCCTACTACTAGCTAACTACTTGTGATTCTGCAACAATCCATCTTTCCTTTGAAGAAATAACAGTAATATTATTGCTTAAAAACCTACAAAAAGGTCCAAAACATCATTGAAAAGAGTGATTATTTCTTCTTCTGTAATTCTTTTTTTTTTTTAAATGGGGGTAGGGGAAGGGGAAATGGGGAGGGAGATTACAATGTGGGAATCGAACCCTCACCAACAAGGTAGAAGTTCAGATAATCAACCAACTGAGCTACTAAGTTCCCCTCTTCTGTAATTCCTTTGCCTTCTCTGCTTCTTTCTCCTTCCCATCATTATTTTGTGCTCCAGCTCTACAATGAGTCCTGCAAGCCATATCGGTTTTCCAGTTGAAATCATGAAATATATTATGGACAATCCAATACATAGTGCACTTCCATAGCCCATAAGAGCACCTTTCCAAAAATCACTCATAAATTCAGAGTTGCTATCTTCATCGTCTAGTCTGGATACGGTATCATTTGTATCTATTACTCGAGCATCACTGCAACCTTTTGAAATGGGAAATCCACGTAATCCACCATTGCCTTCATATGAATTGCTCTCAAAAGTACGAAATTGAGCTCCTTGAGGGATGCATCCTTGGAGATGATTATGAGAGAGATTTAAGAATGAAAGAAACGTAAGAGCAACCAGTTGTTGTGGTATCTCTCCTGAAAGCTGGTTTCCTGATAGGTCCAATGATTCAACTGAAGATAAATCTCCAAATGATGGTGGTATATGACCTTGGAATCCATTATGAGATAAATTCAATGTGTGAACTGCAATGAGATCCCCCATGATACTTGGAATTTTCCCTCCAAATTTATTACTTGAAAGGTCGATAACAGTGTACAAATACAAGATTCTCACAATTTCGCGCTCAAATCCCTTTGTTACAATAGTTACCGTGTCTTGGTAATATCCATCAGTTGGTGCCTTCTTTGATGGATCAATTGTCTTCATGGCTTTCAAATGTTGAAACAGACTCGTAGGTAAGGTTCCTGCCAAGGCATTGGAAGAGATATCCAACATTTGAAGCTCAAGGAACATGTTTTCACTTCCTAAAGTTCTAATGGATCCATGCAACTTATTCGATCTCAAGCTTAAAACTCTCAACTTAGGAAGAGTTCCCAACCACATCGGGAAGATGTCGTTGAGATGATTATCTCCTAAATCAAGAACTTGCAACTCTTTGCAATTGGCCAAAGATCCAGGAATTTTCCCCTTTAGTTTATTTCCATGCAAGTTGAGACTTCTAAGTGAACTTCCAATGCTAAAAGTTGTTGGAAGAGTACCAAAAAGAGTATTGTGTTGCATATCAAGAACCTCAAGATAACCACTACTCATGTTGCCAAAACATTGAGGAATTGCTCCCTTTATATTGTTTCTTCCCAAATCTAGAATTTGTAGGTATGTTAAATTGCAAATGGACAAAGGGAGCTCTCCACTGAGATTATTATAAGACATTGTCACAAACTGGAGGGCACTGATACTACCCAAGCATTGCAGAATTTTTCCTTTCAAGTTGTTTCTCGACAATTGCAGGAACATCAGGGATGTCAAATTGCAAATAGACGAAGGAATTTCCTCAATCAGATTGTTGTCGTGGAGATACAGAACTCGCAAGTTCCTCAAATTACCAAAGGAAGAAGGAATTGAACCAGTGAGTTGGTTATTGGATAATGTCAGATGATAGAGGATTTCAAGATTCCCCAACTCACTAGGAATTAGGCCAAAGAGTTGATTATTGAACAATTCCAGAATATTGAGGTTTTTCAGATTCCCCATCTCACTAGGAATTGGGCCAGAGAGTTGATTATCATAAAGTTGCAGATGTTTGAGCTCAGTTAAGTCACCTATACTTGTTGGAATTTGACTAGAAAGATTGTTTGTATGTAACATTAAATCCTCAAGTGACCTCATCTTCCCTATTTCAGCAGGAATGGGACCATCTAATTCATTGAAGAAAGCATAGAACCCTTTTGCATTGATCAAGTTGCCTATCTCTGGAGGAATAGAGCCAGAAAGGCGATTCTCATAAAGATACAAATAGGACAAGTTGTTCAAATTCCCCAATGAAGCAGGAATAGAACCATTAAGAAAATTGGTATACAAAGCTAGCTCAGTAAGAGACGTTAGGTAACCTATTTCTTTTGGAATGGAACCACTCAAATGGTTGTCAAAGATGTGTAGCGTCTCAAGCTTGGACAGTGAACCGATTTGTCGTGGGATTGTGCCTGAAATCTGATTGACGGACAAGTCAAGATAGACAAGATCAGTGAGATTACCAATCTCAGGGGGAATGGTTCCAGAGAAATTGTTCATGCTAAGTTCAAAATATTCAAGAAAACGAAGAAATGAAAATGGAAAATCATAGAGGGTACCAATTACACTAGAATTTGTAAGATTCAACCTGTTTATCCTACCATTTAAGCATGTAACTCCATACCAGTCACTGCAAGCGTTAGAATTTGGTCTCCAGGAAGCCAGTAAGGAATTATTCTGATTCTTGAAAGTTGCTTTCCATTTCAGGAGGGAAGTTGTTTCCTCCATGGAAGCAAAAGTAACTGTAAAGAGGTATAAAAGAGTGAAAAATTGAAGTAGAGACAATATTTTGCTGGTGGGAAGCATCATCATATTTTGAGTTTATTATGTTCTGTTTCAATGAACTAATTATGGAGGGTTCATAATTGTTCAACACAATATCTATATTAGGGTGATAAAGGATATGTACGATGGATCCAAGATTCGAATTGAAACGATGCAAGCTGACACAGTTTATTCAGGAGCAGGTTCCATGATGTATGCTATATGCGGATAACATAGTACTGATTGATGAGACATAGGACATAGCTTCTGATAAGTTGAAGGTTTAGAGACAAACTCTAGAGTCCAAAGGGTTCAAATTGAGTTAGAACCAAATAGAATATTAGTCCAATTCTTTGAATTATCAAGTAATGGCAATGAGTCTTGCTGTGGAAATTTCAATGAAAGCTACTTATTACACAAATTTCTTTCACTTTGAATTTTCATATTGAAATAAATTACTTAAGAATTTTGTTAGGCTAGTCAAGCAAGTACTGCTGCCTTCATATCAAATCATCAATCAATTCAAAATTTACAAAATGTTGTCATTCTCAAGTCAATGCACAAGTCTTTCTAGGAAGATGTAAAATAATACTTTCTTTGTCCCAAAATAATACTAGTCACGTGACAACAACTTTATCAGTTGCTCGAAAGCTCGTAAAAGCAGTAAATGAATTAGTCATCAACAAACAGAAAAAATATTCATCAAGTAAACCTCAAAATGTCCAATAAATGTTACAACATATAGTGTACAGAAAAGAATGTAACTCAAATACCACTTGTATTATTCTCAAAAAAAAGATGAATGAAAGAAAAAAGTAAAATCACATCATTTTCTTCTAAATAAGGTATTGAAACTTTTGCAGAAGGGGCAAGAATTATTGTCGAAAAAACGAAGAGGAACTGGGGAGTGGAAAAGCAAATATTCGCGAATTCTATCATCTAAACGAGAACTGTATTTCCTCCAGCGTTTTTCCTTTCGTTTCAGGTACCCAAATTGCCACAAACGCCACGGTGAATGCAGACATTAGTGTATAAAGAGTGAAGGTTCCTGGTAAAGATCATGTAGACGTGTCAAGTCATATCAACTATAGCTACATGACCACAAGATTACAACAGGATACATAAACATGGGCCAAAATATGTAATGTTTTACGCGTGTAGGATGCTTAAATATCAGTTAGCTCATGTTAATGCATGTTATACTCATGATCGGGTTGTGAGAGCGATAGACATACCTCCACTGCTCCAAGCTAAGAGCAGCGGTGCAGTAGCTGTAATTACCCAGGAAAAGAACCAATTGGCTAACGTTGCCACACTTCCAGCAAGGCCTTTGATCTTAACCGGAAGAATCTACAATACAAGAAATATTAAGTACCAAAATGACGAAACAGGTTAACATGTTATGTTAAGGTCTTTTCATGCCATCAACGATCAAGATTGTATTGTCTGAGATGAACTCAGAAGAACTCGTACTATGTTCTATGATTCCGAAAGGTAGGAACATGCTGAACTCAACGTTGCCAGAGTAAATAACCAACACGAAAATGTAATAGCAAGTTATGTGATGAGTAAAGATGTCGGTACCTCAGACATTATAAGCCACGGAATAGGGCCCATTCCAAGTGAGAATGAAACAATCATCAACTGTAAAGAAACAATCAATTATTCAGAAGCAGTGTTTTTCCAAGAGTCGAAAAGACGTCTGCAACAAGTCGAGGACATACCACAACGCCAACCACTGATATTATGCCCAGAACGCCGTAGAAGGTAGAATCCTCTTCTACGAGACCCTTTTTGAATAACGATGCACAAAAGAAGAGAAACATGTTACACCTCTTTTTTCCCCAAAATTCAAAAGCAAGTTATATAACTTGAGCTAAAAGTACCTTCAGAAAGAATGCAACAGCAACCATAAGGAGACTAACAGCCATTCCAGCTGACGAGACCTAAAATAAAGCACGTTGTCCGTGTTAGAAAAAACTTCAAAATACAACATATATAAGTAACTATTTTTGCCAGAACTTACAATCAGTAAAAGCCTACGGCCAGTTTTATCCACCAGCCATGTAGAAACAGCAGTGGCAACCACCTACAAATTTTCAATTTTCTTCAGTTGTATGTTAGCTACGAAGGAAATGGATCAGTATATGACGGGAAAAAATTGACACAAAGTGCCACATGAACGGAAAAAGAAGCAATCCTTTTTCTATAATATGCAGAATGGGAATTAAATTAGAAAAAACAAGCAAACTAAAATTTAATCTGGACCTGGATAGCACCAACACCGAAAGTTGCAGCATCACTTGATGAAATTCCTGTTAAAGATACAACTAAATTAGATAGGCTCATATCATGTGAAATAAACATAGCAATCAATAAGAGGTTTGAAGACAAATGTTAAGTTTCTTCAGTAGTTTTAGCTACGGTTCTCATCACACCAGCAAAAGTTAGTTAAAAATAGGTTTTGAGATGCTTCACGGATACTGAGAATCATAATAGTACTTCCATCATTCAACAAAGGCAGATACATACATTTCAATTAAAGCTATCCACATACCGGCCGATAGGAAAATGTTGCTGGAATAGAAGATCACACCATTGGTTCCTCCTAGTTGTTGTAGGACAAGCAGTCCAATGCCTATCTGCAGGATGAAATATTAAAAGAATGGCATATGTAAACATGGTCATCTTCGGAAAACAGCACCAAACAACAAATTACCATGAGAGGCAGCCAATATCTTCTTTGTTTGAGATCTGCAAAACGTATTGTTGACTTTCGGCTTGTGGATGCTACAGCCCTCTATAAAGAACAGACATTTAGTAGGACGATAAATTCCATATTGCTGACAGCAAAATTCAATCACAAAATAGCCCCATAGAACAGTAGCTACAATCATAACTGGCAGATGTTAGTACATGGTCTTTCAAGCAACTGAATACCTTAATTTCATTTACTTCAACGGAAATGTCAGCGTCAAACCCTCGAAGAACTTGCAAAGAGGTTTCAAAATCTTCCGTCAGACCCATCTTGGCCTATGTCTCACAAAGAAAATCAAATGAGATTCTGCAACTAGAACTTTCAACGAACAATGGAAAATTACAGTATGATGCTCACCAACCACCGAGGAGATTCTGGGATGAAAAATAGTCCAGGTATCAGTGCAAGACAGGGCAATGTTCCTACAGCAGATATTGATAGTTGATTAACATGCCCAAGACAGACACCAGAAGGATCTCTCCCATGTAAGTACCAAGTATTCTGTCACATGATTTCCTCGTTCATATATTTGTCATTCATGCTTATAATTATTAGATGTGGTAAACACATATATTTAAATTTTGTTCTTTCTTTGTGCCTTTTTTCATTAACTTCACGCTTTATTTGCGCTTACAACCCCAGCGGACCTTAGAGTTTTTTAGTGCTTTTTTCTTTTGATAATATTGGTCAAGAACCGAGACCTCATTGAGAGTAATTATCAATTTTCATGCTCTAGCTAAAAGCGTCTTGCTATTGTTTTGACTGTAAACCTTTTGTAAATAATCTCGCATGGTCTTTGCAGCCTTGTATGGCCTGAGATTAAGGACAATGAGAGGGTCAATTGATCCTGAAATTCATGTCACTACCCGAGCATCATTGACCTTCCATTGACCTAACTTTGTAGGGTCAGTAGGTACAGGATCACTTCCATATATATGACCCAATAATTCTTTTCCAGTGACAAATAGTTGAAATTGAATTTTTTTCCAGTGAAACGAACATTGAATGACTCAAAGTGATAAGAAGTCATGTTTTTGAAAAAACACAATGATTAAAAAAAATGGCTAGAACACCCGAATACCAAGAGCCCCAAGTATTTAGGACTAATTGTTGATGAACAATAACGAAAACAAAAACTTAATTTGAAAGTTATTATAAATCCAAGACTCTATAAATAAAAAACGAAAGGCTCTAATATCATGTGAAGAATAGAGAGAACACGAAAGAAACTAAGGACTGATTGTCTCAATTCATTGATTCAAATACGTAAGACTACATCGGTATTTATACACAAGAGAAAATATTCCACCCTTAATGTAAATCTTACAAATTAATGTGCATAATATTCTACAACTAATACTACACAATATTCTTCACTAAATACAGATCATACAAGAGATTCTATGGTCTTTCCATCATGCTACCAAATAGATGCATTGGATACACAAAAAACCTACTTGAGTTCGAGCCTTGATCACTCAACTGAACTTGTTTGAGCTTGGTAAGACATTGTCAGCACTGTGTGGATCTACTAAGGTCTGAAGGGTGTCACATGACACGCTTCTTAGGAAAAAATTGCTAAGAATATATATATATAATTAAAAGACAACAGAAAATATAAGAGATGCATGTTATAAAGTGACACCCCTGTATACAAATGTGTGCGCAACTCAATTGGCTAGTTGCATCAATTGCCCGCGTGAGGGACGTGATTTCGAATCCAGACGGCCTCATTTTTTAATACACAAGTTGTTCACTGATTCTTTTCCTTTCATTGTTTTTTCTTTTCCTCTTTTCCCTTTTTTTTCTTCTTCTTTTGGTGGTTTACACAAAAAATATATTTAGCACTATTATTTCTAATGAAATTATTTTCAAAACAAAAACTCATTTAGAAAAAGTTATAATTTTTATTTTATTTTAAGTTTGTACTTTTGGAAAAAGGTACTGTGTACATGAATTGTGTTTTTAATACTGCTTGCGTCACTGATTTTCAAGATGAATTGTTTTTCAAAAAATACTGCTTGCGTCACTGATTTTCACAAACTTCCCTTATTTATTTTCTATTGTAATTTTGAAAGTAATAAAAGGCCATCATAAATGAAGATGAGGTAGTCAAATGAAATTCAAAAGTAGTCATTGACGAGATTATATGAATATGATATTAGCTATGACGCCACTATTACGTCACACTTGAAATTGCCCTATATATTCCACCCTGCCCTACATCTCCAATCCCAATCCCTACCCACTCTTGATACCTTGTGTTGAGCTATTTCCAAGAGAAATTTCTTTACACCATCGGCCACCACAAGCAGCAGCAGCATGAACTCATCCTCTGCTGCCGCTCCACCACCCAATCATCAAAGCACCAACCGCGTGAAAACGAGTGTGGAGAAATTGATAGTAGAAAATGCAATGGTCGTTGTAGCCGCAGACTGGAGCTACTTCTGCATCGTGACGAAGCTTTTGGTGGAAAAGCTGGCATTAACCCCAAGGTTTTGAAGGTAGATGAGGCGGAGGATGTGATGGTCACTGTAGCCACACGCAGCTTCTTCCGCCTTATCTACCACTATAACCTTAGGGTTTAACACACAGCCTTTCCATCAACAGCTTCTCTATGATGTTGATGGAGTTCCATTTCGCGGATACAATTACCATCGGATTTTGTGCTATCAACTATGATCATTGGGCGGCGGCTTCGATTCGTGATTGGTGGAGTTGCCGCTCGCAACAGCAGCAGAGGATGAGCTCATGTTGCTGCTGCTTGTGGCAACAGACAGCCAGGGACGGATCTATATGTAGACCAGACGGGATGCCATGCCACCCGGTGATCTCGGTTGAAAATTTATCTATACATATATATATTTGTATATATACTTATAAGGAAAGTATAAATATTAAGCATGGCACCCTTAGAAATAATACAAAACAAGTCTAATTTTGTATGCTAATTTGCTAATAAATATTAAGTATATTTTGCTCTATGCTGGAGTTTTTGCCATAGGTTACTGTTCAAAGTAGTGTGGCAACCCAAAAATTCAAAATCCTGGATCCGCCTCTGCGGACAGCGGGAAGAAATTTTTGTTGGAAATAGTTCGAGGCATGGTATCTAAAGGGGATGGAAATCTGTATCGAATTTGATCAACCGATTTTGGGTACTTTGACCAAAATCAATGGAGAAATTTGGGACAACTACAACAATTTCTATAATCAAAACAAAAGCTAAGGTGAAATTGAAGAAAATGAAGTGTATTGTATATAGAAATCTTTGCGTTAGTCACATGTATAGATGAGTGGGCGTTCTTGTAGAAAACCATGTCCTCTTGTGAGGTTTTGTAAGACAAGTTTTTTGCCCTTTTCTAATGAAATTTATCAAAAATAAAATAAAATAGTGTCTTTTTCCTTCTATAACCTCGAGGATTATTTCCTTGATCAATATTGTTTCCCATAATGCCTTGTAAATCTTCTAAATAATATCTTATAATTTAGACAGATAACTCTATTTTTAGATTTTTGAATTATTCTTAGCTGAATTTCTGCACCCATATCCATACTCGGATTCATACCCCCCTACAACAACAACATACTCATTGTAATCCCACAAGTGGGATCGAGAGAGGTAGTGTATATGCAAATCTTGCCTCTTTCATGAAAATGAGAGGTTGTTTCCAATAGACCCTCAACTCCAAACAGATGAAAAACACGATAGATCCACACCTCTAAATCTTTTTAAAAAAAAATTGAAACTGAAAAAAAATTCATGATGGATCCAACCTATAGGTCACAACTAATATCAGATTCATGTAATCTCGTCGCTAACTACTTTTGAATTTCATTTGACTACCTCATCTTTCATTTCTGATGGGCTTTTATTGCTTCAAAAATTGCAAAATAAAATAAAATGCGGGAGGTTTGAGACAAGTTTTCAATTTAAAGCTTATTTTGAAGTCAAGACAAGTTCGAACATCCTATTAATTTGCTCTCAGTTCCTTTAGATACCGAGTATAAACCACATCTCCGCTTGAAGGCTATTAAATGATGCACAGAAAATACCACTCATCAGGAATTGAAATGAATATACAACTTTACATCTATAAAACGTAGATCTAAACAGAGATTTTAAGAGAAATGATTATTTACCAAGAACAGCGAGCACCCTCCAATTAACAAAAAGTCCTAGCAAATAAGCCAACATGATCCCAATTGTAACAGAGAGCTGCATGATAAAAATGTTAGCATGTGATTCACGTAGCAAGGGCATATCCTTGGTTAAACAGAATGTTAAGTCACTAACAAACCTGGTTAACTGACCCCAGGCCCCCTCTCAGGTTTTGAGGTGCTATCTCGGCAATATATACAGGAACCTGAAGTAAGCATGAAAACGGAAAGCAACAAGTTTTTGACACTTTTAACATGTCCAATAACCCATAAAAGTAACAAAGTAGAGGATTGACAAATTTAATATGTACCGTGTAAGAGATTATGCCGACTCCAAAACCTTCCAATAATCTTCCCATGTATAAGAAGGACAGATCCTAGATCAATACCGAAGTCACAAATGGAGATACGAATATTGCAATTTGAGGAACAGCATGAAGAAAAGAAACTTTATCATTAGTATCAAAGCAGAATTATCTTACTTTAGCAAACGAGATGGAAAGCCAACCAATGATGTTAGGTATAGCAGCTATCATTAAAGACTGCAATTAGGATGAAAATGATTGAGTATCCACTTGTGCACAGTAGGCAAGATGATAAAATATCTAGAGCCCTATTGATGTCATAATCTTACCCCTTTTCGCCCAATGTACTCGGCAATTTGACCACTAGATATTGCCCCAACCATAGCACCCACATTAGATAAGGAACCGAATAAAGAGAACTGAAAAAGATTTAGTCAGAAACTTCTCCCAGGCAAATAAATTGAAGTACATTAAGCAAGAATGACCCGTTACCTCAGATACAGTGAGCTTCAGATCATTGATTATAGCAGTTTGCGTAGGCGATGAGTAACCAGACTACAACAAAGCAACCGGGGAAAGATCAAACAAAATTTATCAAACAGAGACACATGCATACATATCAGAAACAAGACAACTAGAACTTCAACATCTAGAATTGCTACACATATAGGTCAGAAACATGTCATAAAAAATTGAAATCAGAAACTGTAATACCAATAAAGAAGCAACCCTCTAGCCCATTGATTTACTTTTCACTTAAAAGAAAGGTCCAAAGTGTATACAAACAAGAATGTGCAAACTACACAAGGGGAACTGCAATCTCTAGAATTACTACAGATTTAAGTTAACAAGGATGCTAGGAAAAATTCAAACTTTTAACCAAATTTATCCCTTTGTCAATTAAAAGAAAGGTCCAAAGTTCATTTTCATTCCTATGCCAGCCAAGAATGTGCAGACTACATAAATGGAAACTTCAATCTCGAGAATAACTACAGATTTAAGTTAACAAGGATGCCAATAAAGACTCAACCTTTTAGCCAGATTGATTCCTTTATCACTTGAAAGAAAGTTACAAAATTTATTTTCATTCTCATACTAGCCAAGAAAGTGCAAACCACATAAAGGAAAACTTCAATCTCTAGAATTACCACACATTTAAGTTGACAAGAATCCCAATAAAGACTCAACCTTTTAGCCAAATTGATTCCTTTATAACTTAAAATAAAGGTACATAGTTTATTTCATTCCCATACCAACCAAGAAACCGCAGACTGTAGGGAAACTTAAATCTCTAGAATTGATCACTTTATCACTTAAAAGAAATGTACAAAGTTTATTTTGATTCTCATAGTAGCCAATAAAGCGCAGACTACATAAAGGGAAACTTCAATATCTAGAATTACTATAGATTTAAGTTAACGAGGATGCTGGTAAAGACTTAACCTATTAGCCAAATTGATCACTATGTCATTTAAAGAAAGTACAAAGTTTATTTCAACACCCATACCAACCAAGAAAGTGCAGACAAGATAAGGGAAACCTCAATAAATTACTACAGATTTAAGTTAACACAAATTTCAATAAAGACTCAACCTTTTAGCCAAATTGATCCTTTTATCGCTTAAAATAAAGATACAGAGCTTATCTTCATTCCCATACCAGCCAAGAAAGTGCAGACTACATAAAGTGGAACTCAATCTCTAAAATTACTACGGATTTAAGTTGACAAGAACCACAATAAAGACTGAACCTTTTAGCCAAATTGGTCCTTTTACACTTAAAATAAAGATACAGAGTTAATCTTCATTCCCATACCAGCCAAGAAAGTGCAAAACTACATAAAGTGGAACTCAATCTCTAGAATTACTACAGATTTAAGTTGACAAGAATGACAATAAAGACTCAACCTTTTAGCCAAATTGATCCTTTAATCACTTAATAGAAAACCACAGTTTATTTTGATTCCCATACCATCCAAGAAAGTGCAAACTACATAAAGGGAAACTTCAATCTTTAAGATTACTACAGATTTAAGTTGACAAGAATACCAATAAAGTCTCAACCTTTTAGCCAAAATTGATCCCTTTTACAAACAAGAAAGATAAAACACTTCATTCTCATATCATATCAGAAAAAAAAAACTTGATTAACAAAAAGAATAGCTATACATACAGTGAAACCAAACTGGATTGGACCCAAAGCAACAATCATAACACAAGCAAGAACTGAAATTGAGCTGTCACGGATGACTTGAGAAGAACCCAACATGCTAGAAGTCTGTGCTGAACCCATACGGTACCAACTTCCAGTATGTAAAAATGGCTTCCTCAGATCCCCTCCTCTTCCATCTTCACTATTTTCTTCTCTGAAACTCATTTTTTTCAAGAATTCAAAACCCCAGATGGGATTTACTAGTAATAGATCAGAAATACAAAGTTGCTGGTATTCAGACAAGTAATATCGTCATCGGAATGCTCAAATTGGCCTAAAAAAATGGTGTTTGTCGTTTTAAGGTGACAGATATTTGCTGTAAGAAGACTTGGGAGAGAGAAAGACAGATGTTATAGTAATAGCAAGTAGAATAAAAAAATAATAATAAAGAAAACTATTAATCTCCATATCCATTTGTCTAGTTCGGGGTCATGATCTCGATAACTTATAGGTGTGTCATATTTCTCTAATCACCTTTTATCGATATTTTTTAAATCAATATAATATAACTCTCTTTAGACTTTCCATAGACTACTTCTCACACCTCATAATCAGACTATTTGTGCATTTCTTCCTCACGTGTTTAAATATCTCAGTCTTGTCTTCCTCATCTTATCCACTACGGAGGTCACTTCACCAAATCCTAAATATCTTCATTCCTAATCTTATTTTTCCTAGCATACTCACACATCCATCACAAATTCTCATATCTGCTACTCACATCTTCTTGATTTTCAAGTTTTTGAACAGTACTCCACCTCATATAACATCATTGGTGTAATAACTATTTTATAAAGATTTACTTTTAAGTCTTGATGACACATTCTTGTCGCACAAAACACCAGACATATATGTCTATTTCATCTACCCCATCTAATATACATTATGCATCATCACTGTCGACCTCCTCAGTTCCTAGAATTATTACCCAAACATGAAACTTTCCCTTTTGGTAATGACATGTATCCTTAATTCCACATAAGTCTCATGAGCCAGCGTTATACATTTGTACTCTAAATGTTCTATCTTAATTTTATTCGCACGCTATTTGTCATGTTGATATCAACATCCACCTTATATGATATACTAATAGAATATACATATATCGCTAGAATATATTTCACAGAGAATTAAACTCATTCTATATGATACCGATATGATATATACGTACGCTGAAGTATTGTCTCTTCTTTAATGTTAATCTTAATAAATATTTGTGGTCCTATGGAGAGGATTATATTGATAGGCAATCACGTAGGATTTTTTAATTTTATTTATTTATTTAAATATTATTATTGGAAATCTTGTTTTTCTCTCTCCAATCACATTCTCAGGGAATAAATGTTCTAAAACATATTATATGCAGATTATGGGGATAGTAGTGGGGTGGGGCGAATTGAGTTCAACTTAATTTTTTTTTTAAAGTTTCATTTCGTCTTGTATGATGAATTTTTTAATTTTCAATTCAGTTTACATAGATTCGTCCAGCTTAAATTTTTAAGTTTTATTTATTTATTTAATTTAATTTAATATAAAAAAAATAAAAATTCTTATTTTTAAAATTTTTCGATAATTAACATCTCAATAACTAATTAACTATTTTTAGTTGACATTTCAACAATTGTTTTTAAATCGTTAATTAAAAGTTTTTAATTAACATTTCAACAATTTACCAGACATGTCTAGTTTAAATTTTAGAAAAAAAAATCTAATTAAAGTTAATATTTAATATAAAAAATTTATATCTTTGATTTTTACTAATTAAAAAAGATTTAATTTTCTTTGAATTTCTGTTTGATTCTTCAAACCGCAACTCGCTCCGCGCCGCATTAGTTTTAAAAATAGTAACTTCAATTCGCCCCGCTTTCGTCCCACATAACTTTAAACTCACCCCGCTCTGTATAGCTCTAAATTTGTCCCATACCCGCCCTATTGCCATCCCTATGCAGATATTTTGACCTTTATTTTTCAAAAATAAGTTATTTTCTATTAATGGTAATCACTCTTTCTATTTTTTTCTTTTGAAAAAATGCTTTTTTAAAAAAAAAAAATCCGTGAATTAGTGATAAATTTATTCTATAAAATATGATTTTCACTCATTTTTCACTAAATGGATTTTCCTGAAAAAAATGCATTGTGAGAAATAGATTCTCACTGAAATAGTGAAAAACTTTTTATTTTTCATATAAAAAATAGTCTTTTTTTCTTTTCTCATCAATTTAATCAAAATTTCTTTTCATCAAACATTTTTCAATGAAAATTTCACAATTTTTACATTGTGAAAGTGGAGAGCTATTTCCAGTAACCTCCGACTTAAAAGTTATTACCGAACTTTACATGAATAATCTATCAATTTTCAATCTGCTTTTTCTTATTGATATATATAGATTATACACTCATTATATATGATCTATCGACTATATTTTTAGTTTAATCAATTGAATAGACAAATATTATTTGATATAAATATCTGCATGTTTATTTATATATTTCTTTTTTTCCATTTTATCAATCTACAAATAATAAAAAAGATTTCCTAGATTCAACTAATGGGCTTATTTGGGCCTATTTGGATTCTCATTACATTTGCTTTGGGCTGTTGATGAAAAACTGGATTTGCAAATTGGGCCTCCCCATTTCATAGTGGGTTATGTTCACAAATATCCCTAAAAGAGGATGATCTTGATAAAATGTCACTAATAAGGGTGAATTTGCAAAGTTACCCTTCATTCCTTTAATAATATATTTTTGAACAAAATTACCCCTTAGTTATAAGGACTCATTATTTTACGCAAACCTGCCTTATGGGCAAGGATTTCGTTATTTCACCTTCGTAGACCTGCCTTATGGGCAAGGATTTACACTACTTTTT